>CAUYON010024568.1:0-36009 GCA_963573935.1 Arctocebus calabarensis | reverse complement strand
GTCATCTGTCATCTGGGCACCTGGTTGCCCAGTGGCGTGGCCTTTCCTCTGTGTGGGCACATTCTTGGTATCTCTTCCTCTTATAAAGACACTGGTCAATTTTTAGGTTTCTAAGTATTCTCCAAATATCTTTCCAAAAGGTCTGTATTAGTTTGCATTCCCACCAGCAATGTAGTAGTGTTCCCTTTTCTCCACATCCATGCCAACATCCCTGGTTTTGGGATTTTTGTGACGTGGGCTAATCTTATTGGAGTTAGATGATATCTCAAAGTAGTTTTGATTTGCATTTCTCTGATGATTAAGGATGACGAGCATTTTTTCACGTGTCTGTAGGCCGTGCACCTGTCTTCTTCGGAGAAGTTTCTCTTCAGGTCCCTTACCCACCCTGAGATGGGATCACTTGTTCTTTTCTTGCTAATACGTTTGAGTTCTCTGTGGATTCTGGATATTAACCTGCAAATATTTTCTCCCATTCTGAGGGCTGTCTGCTTGCTTTACTGTGTTCTTGGCTGCCGTTCGATCCTATAATTCCTCTACTAGGTATATATCCAGAAGACCAAAAATCACATTATAACAAAGTTATCTGTATCAGAATGTTTATTGCAGCCCAATTCATAATTGCTAAGTCATGGAAAAAGCCCACATGCCCATTGACCCATGAATGGATTAATAAATTGTGGTATATGTACACCATGGAATATTATGCAGCCTTAAAGAAAGATGGAGACTTTACCTATTTCATGTTTACATGAATGGAGCTGGAAAATATTCTTCTTAGCAAAGTGTCTCAAGAATAGAAGAAAAAGTATCCAATGTACTCAACCCCACTATGAAACTCATTTGTAACTCTCATATGAAAGTGATAACCCAATTATGACACTAGAATTGGGGATAGGGGCAAGGGAGGGGAAGGGAGAGGGGAAGATGGGTGGAGGGAGAGTAATGAGTCTTTGATGGGTCCTGCATCTTAGAAGGATACAGTTAAAACTTACTAAATGTAGAATATAAATGTCTTTACATGATAACTAAGAAAATGCCATGAATGCTATGTCAACCAGTTCAATGAAAATATTTCAGATTGTATATAACCAACACATTGTATCCCATGATTACATTTATGTACTCAACCATGATTTAAAAAAAGGACACTGGTCATATTGGATTAGGGTCCATCCTAACACAATCATTTAACCTTGATTACCTCTTTAAAGGTACTGTCTCCTCGCTGGACATGGTGGCTCACACCTGTAAACCTAGGACTCTGGGAAGCTGAGGTGGGTGGATTTGCTGAGCTCACAAGTTCAAGACCAGCCTGAGCCAGAATGAGACCTTGTCTCTAAAAAAAGAAAACTAGCTGGGTGTTGTGGCAGGTGTCTATAGTTCCAGCTACTTGAGAGGCTGAGGCAAAAGAAACACTTAAACCCAAGCGTTGGAGGTTGCTGTGAGCTAGGATGCCCTGGCACTCTGCCAAGGGTGACAGAGTGAGACTCTGTCTCAAAAAAAAAAAAAAAAAGGTTGAGGTGGCGGCACCTGTGGCTCAAAGGAGTAGGGCACCAGCCCCATATGCCAGAGGGGGTGGGTTCAAATCCAGACCAGGCCAAAAACTGAAACAACAACAACAACAACAACAAAAACAAAAGGCACTATCTCCCACACAGTCACATTGGGGGTTAAGACTTCAACCTACAAAATTTGGGAGGGACATATCCAGTCCATGAGAAATGGTGACAAGGATCTGAGGTCATCTGAGTGGAGGTTCTCCCAGGTTTCCACATCTTCTGAACCTTTACTGATCTTCTGGTGGAAGCTTGGGAGAGGCCCACCCACTACTTTCTCAAGCCCTAGGCGAACCCAGTTTGTCATAATGTCTAGGGAAGAGCAATCTCTCTGTGGTGTTCCTGTGTGAGTGCTCCCAGCAGGGGAAGGAAGCAGCAGGTAGAACATCCCCATGGAGTTTCCTGCCTTTTTTACGAGCCCTTGTTTGGAGGAAACAGAGATGAGCAGCAAAGGCTATTGCTTGTGCAACTTCATCTGCCCTGGCCCTGTGAGTCTGCAGAGAATTGCAGTATGGGAGAATCTCAGGCCCATCACCAGACAAGTACCATGGCAACTGTGGATGCTGGGTCCCATGTGTAGCAAACTTCAACACTTTTAGTTCCAAACAAGGAAGAAAATTTTAAAAAGCTACCATATTTGTTTTTCCCTTCAAAGGTCATATTTTTTCTATTGAAGGAAAAATAATGACAATGTTACAGAATTTTTCTTTTATAAAGCATAAACTACCCTGTGCTATGAAGCAGATTTGGGGGCCTATAGTGACCTTTCAAGGGAGGTAGAGAGGTCTGAATAAAAGTACACAAATGTGAATAAAACTTGGAGACTCTCAAATGGAGGAACCTAGTAGCAATTGCACTTAAGATGCCATCAGTGCCAAGGGCAGTGGCTGAAGGCAAGCTGATAATTCAGCAAGCATGTGATTATCAAGTGCCCGCCACATCACAGGTGCTGGGGGTAAAGTGTGTAAGAGACAAGTCTTTGCAGTACACTAGATGCTGGAGAATCTCAGCTGCCACTAGCAGCATCAGCAGAGAGGCAGGGGTCTGCCCTCCCACTGCGAGGAGCTGGAGAGGCAAAGGGAACTGCGGGCCACTGCCCAGGCCCCCAGGGGGAAGAAAGCATGTCTAAAATGATGGGCTCCAGCACAGACGCTGCGTTCACTGTTCTCGTGGGTGACGCTAACAGGGGCTGTCTCTGAGAGTCTACTGAGGGCTGGACTGATGTGGGAAGGCCTCCTGGGTTGGGCCAGGCCGGACTTGTGCCCTAAATGAGAGGTTATTTCTTGGTGCAGAGTAGGGAAAGTGTTTCAAGGGGAGGAGCAGTGTAAGCCGAGGTGCTGGTGACACATGACACACTCATCTCGGTCTTGGTGGCTAGATTGGCTGGACCCTGGACTGGGAAACCAGGCTGGGTGTGGACTGCAGAGACCCCAGAGACTCAGAGGGCTGAGTGTTGCTCTGCAGAGAAAGGGAAACCCTACGAAAGTTTGGAATAAGGAGTGGCAGGTATAAAATGTTGCTTTGTAAAATATATTCCTCTAAGAGTCGACAGAGCTGGAATCTGGACATCTCAGTGACTGAGAGGCTGCCTGAGTAAGTCCTTGCTTAGATACCAAGCAGTGTCCCAACTGTCCAAGGTCACAAAGGGGCAGGGCAGCAGGGCAAAACCAGTTCATGCCAGCCCACCTGCCCCCGCAGGGACTCCGCCCCCGGCACTCGCCCCGCCTCGCAATGCTGAGCGTGTCCCATAGCAAGTACCTCCACTCGCCACCTGAGGGCGCTCCCTGGTATGCTTGTCAAAGCTGGGCAGGCTGGAAGTTAATGCCCCCGCTAATGATGGAAAAATATCCCCACTTCCTCACTCTGTCCCAAGGGGACAGCTCTCAGAGGTGTCTCCCACAGTCCCCAGCGTCGCTGACCCTCAGCGGCCCACAGTGGGAACCTGCTCACTCCCACATTGTCACTGGCTGCCTTGCCTTCCCGCCTCACTTCACCCCCCTCTCAAGGTGCTTCCTGGGATCATCTCCCAAATAAAACTACTTATTCCCCCCCTTTTCCCCATTAAATCAGAAACACATAGATCTTGTATACATTAATGCATTTATGGGATATAATGTGCTGATTTCATATACAATTTGGAATGCTTACATCACACTAGTTAATATATCCCTCACCTCATTCACTTAATTATTGTGTTAAGACATTTATACTCTATACTTAATAGATCTGACATGTACCCTTGCAATATGCACAATAGGTGTGGTCCCACCATTCACCCTCCCTCCACCAAATAAAACTACTTAGATTCAGATTCACAGCTCAGGGTCCATTTCTGGAGGATCGCAGCCTAAGACAAGTGGATCAGATCAGGCAGGCTGGTATCCTCACCTAGACGTCCCCGTCAATGGCAGGCAGCTTTGAGTCGCTGCTCTTTGGTCCCTGAGCTTCAGCTCTTTGCCATTCCAGACGTAGACAAGTTTCCCCAGCTGGCTCTATGTCCCAGGCCCCCTACCCACTCTGGCCACCACCTTCCTTTGAGCATTGTGGTGTCTGCAGGGACACACCGTGACAACCATCTTTGCATGGCTCAGCAGCTCCGTGGATGGCAGAGGGCACATGGCTACTGTGTGGCACTTGCAGGCAAGGCCAGGTCTAGGGATGGAGGGTAGGTGGCAGCAAAGTCCTGGTCATACAGTTGGAACTTAATGCCTCCTTTCCTCAATGTGTGGGAGATGAATTTCAGGCTCTCCCTTCCAAGGCTTTGAAAGCTTGTATCTAGTCTTGACTCAGTTTTCCAACAAGCTGACAGCCCACCCTCTGAGGCCAGCAGCCTCCATTGCCACAGTGTTTCTAAAACTGTTCACCAGGTTCGAAAACTTAAAGCCAGCAAAGGGATGATTCTAATAAAAGCAAATTAGAGAGGACTTTTAGCCTTAGAGATCCAGTCCTCTGCACTTCTGAAGCCAAAAATTGTTCGTGTATGTGAGCAAAAGAATTTGGCTTTCTGCCTTTTCTCTACTTCCCTTCCGGAGTCTAATTGAACTGTGGTTCCTGGGAGAGGGAAGTTAATGGGACTGAAATTGTTCCTAATAACTGGGCTCAGAGTAGGCAATGCAGACCCATTCCAAGGAACCATCCTTCATCAGATGGGCACCAAAGAAATCAGGCAAGATGTGAATGGATTTTGAAGATCAGAAGTAATTCTAAATAATAAGAAATATTAGTATTGTCTTTTTCTGGGTAACAGTCACCTGCTGAAAGACCTGTGGGGCACATTTCTCAGGCAGTTTTAGTCCCAATGATGTCCTGAAGCCTCTTTGTAAGGTCATAGTCAAGCTCAAGTCTCAGTTTGTATGAATGTCTGAAATGGGCCTTTCTGGCCACAGACATCAGCGTGAGATCGTCTCTATTTCTTTGTATGCTGCCTCTGGAACTAAGCTTATTGAAAAGGTGACTTTGAGGACAAACTTATGGCAGCAACATAAATAACAGCCTCTATGTAATTAGCTTTCATGATGAGTCAAAGGGGGTCCTCACAGCCTTTTCTATCCCAGACATCTCAGAGAAGTCAGAGACAGTGTCCAGCACCAGCCGTTACGGTGACGTGCTGGCGAGGTAGAGCATCCCACCTGGGGTGGTGACAGCCTGTGATGAGGAGGTGAAGGGGAGTTACCTGGGAGAGGCAGGGGGTTGGATAGAGGGACCAGAATGAGCACATCATACTCCCCTCTGCTCTAGCTCTCTAGAAATTGCAGGAAAGACATAAAACACATTCTGCACAGCTCTGCAAAATGGGATGTCTTTCCTTTCTGGAATTTGAAATTATGATGAAGTCATGGAAGCTAGAAGGGAGATGAAATCAGGTTAGGTGTGGAGTTCACCAATCAAAGCAGGGGCGGGTAAGTTCTTTATAACGTGGGTGCAGCCCAGGGTGCCGTGTGAGAGCTCCAGGAGAGCTCCAACCTTGAGATTGTGGATGTGGAGAGTGAGAGGGACGTCTGGGTCACCTGTCCAGGTGATTGATGTACTGCTGGAGCAGACAGGTGGGTTGTCACCTGTGTCAAGGACAGCAAGTAGAGGCATTTCCCCCAGGTAGGAGCAGGAAGGATGGGTACTTGGGAAAGTGGCAGGGCAGGTATCAGGTGGCTACTGACATTAGGGCTGACAAATGACTGACACATCTCAGATAACATGTTGATCAAAGCATCCCCCAAGGACTATAGCATTTCCATCAAAGCTGGGAACACACACACAGTGACTGCCTCTGTCCAACATCATCACACAGTGACTACCTCCGTCCAACATCCTAATAGAGGCCAGTGCAGTGAGAGGTGAAAACGAAGTATTTGGAGATGATACGATTACGTAGGAAAATCAAAGAAAATCAAGTGACAAATTACTAAAATTTGGATTTCTGTAAAGGAGTCTGATACAATATCAACATAAAAAAAGATTTTTCAAACATCAGAAAAAATGGATTAGAAAATGCAATACAAAATGGGATTCCATAGCCACAAAACTACAAAATCCCTAATAATTGGAACAACAAATGTGCACTTCTACCTAAAAGAAATTACAAATCCTTATTAAATGTCACCAGTAGAAATCTAAGTGAAGAGCTGTCCCATGTTTCTATGCTGCACATTTCTCAATTCTCACTAAATTAATTCATAAAACACAGGTGGGATTTTTTTTTAAGGGTAGAATTTGTAGAATGAGTTGGCGAATTTCTTTTTGAGAAGAGTGTTAGCAAGCCCTTGTGTTACTAGATATGAAAGTCTGCCAAGAAGCTACATACAGCAAATGAAGAGCCAGATGTACAAGTTCGAATTGTAAAAGTATTCGACGAACACGTAGGAACACTTGTCGATCATCTTGGGATACAGAAATTTTCTTAAGCAAGACACAAATCAGCATAACTGATTTTGATGGAGTACATCAAAACAAAAATTTCTAAATAACATGTGATGCGTAAAATCACACACGACAAGCACGTCATCAATCAGAAAATATATTTGCAACATATGGGAGTTAAATGATTATAAAAAGGAATGTAGCTGAATTTCAAACTATTACACACTTTGAAGTACAGGTAAAATATTTTATATTATTTCTCTATTGTGAGCTAAAATAAAACTGTAAGCCCCCTAGCCAGCTGAATGGACCCCTCTTGGACAAGGGAATCTCAGAAAAAATAAACCTTAAAGCTGAGTTGCTGGCCATGAGAGAAGAGATCAGACCTGCCTCCTTCTGTCCTGTCCCTTGTGGAGTTATCCTTTGTAACAGTGAGATACAAAATGATTAACAAGCTGGCACAGAAGGCAAAGGTTAGGCCATACCTGCAGGCCATCAGTTTACTCAAAAGATTACCTGAGTCTCTGTGCCTGTCCCGGGCTCATCTCTGAGTAACAGACTTCCTCATCTTAACTGAAAATATTCCAAGGCTTTACACAGCTTCATTTCTTTAACTATTGATAAATCAAAGACTCTTTTTTTTTTTGAGACAGAGCCTCAAGCTGTCACCCTGGATAGAGTGCCGTGGCATCACAGCTCACAGCAACCTCCAATTCCTGGGCTCAAGTGAGTCTCCTGCCTCTGCCTCCCAAGTAGCTGGGACCACAGGCGCCCACCACAATGCCCGGCCATCTTTTGGTTGCAGCCGTCATTGTTGTTTGGCAGGCCCGGGCTGGATTCGAACCCACCAGCTCAGGCGTACGTGGCTGGCGCCTTAGCCTGTTGAGCCACAGGCTCCGAGCCAAATCAAAGACTCTTTAAACCTGCCTTAACTTGCCTCCTTAAGATGTCCCTGACTTTTCGGGCCAGAGCAACGTAGGCCTTCTGTGGTTGATTTGTGATTTTACATGAGATTCCTCTCTCCCCGAAACGTACAAAACCAAACTGTAGCCCAACCACGGCAAGACCACTTGCTCCAGGCTCCCTGGGTGTGGCTTTCTGGGGTAGGATCAGACATGCTCAGCTCAGAATAAACCTTTTACAGAGGTTTATTTTGCAGAGTTTGGGTTCTTTTCTGTGACATGCTTGATGTTATTCCCTCTACAGGGCCTCCAGGGGTTTGTCCACTCTACTAAGCTTAATGTGAACCAGTACATTGAAAGGTTTAGGCCAGTGCCGGTCTCAGTTGAATAAAATGCTGACACCTTCTGACTTCGCCTCCCTAAAGGCTGCTGCAGGGTCGTGAGGACAGGAGGAGGGTTCACGTCTTCTCGATCTTACCCGATGTTCACTGTGCCCAGGTTACACTGTCCATGCCCAGCTGTTGTTTCCCTGTCTGGGTCTGGTCTCTCTGCCATGTTGGTCAGTGCCTGTGGCCTTTCTGGCTAACTCACATGCTGCTACCCTCCCATGGCCTTGCCTAGGTCCACTGGTGTCTCCAGGCTCTGCAGCCCGTCCCGCAGCCCTCACCTGTGAGGGGCTCCCCTCATCACGGTCGCCGTTTGGTCTGCTCCTGTCTGGTCACCCAGGAGACTCTGCTCCCCACCCCCACCCCAGGCTGCAGGGAACTCAGAGTTCATCAGTGCCCGTGTGGGGATGGCAGGTAAAATACAGGATGCCCAGTTAAATTAGAACTTCAGATAAACAGCCAATAATATTTTAGTACATTAAGAAGTACACAAAAGTATGATATGTTGACATAAGGTAGAAGCTGAGGCAAAATGAATTTAACTAGAGAGATTATGTGGGCCAGGTTGAGGACAGCAACCCAGGTGCAGAGACTCAAGTTGCCCTGAGTAAATGTTCTGATCAGCAGCAACTACAAGTGGATTTTTTTTTTTTTTATTAAATCATAGCTGTGTACATGAATGCAATCATGGGGTACAATGTGCTGGTTTTATGTACAGCTTGAAATATTTTCATCAAGCTGGTTAACATAGCCTTCACGGTATCTTACAAGGGAACATTTGAAATTTACTAGATGTAGAATATAAACGTCTTAATACAAGTGGATTTTTAAAGGCAAACATGGGGGCAGGACATGGCTGATACAAAGTTGCCAGGAATTCTCACTGGTTTACAGAAATAGCACAGATTAGCAATTGGCTGTACATTGTTAAGTTAGGTTTTGGTAGGTCATGGTGCCCATAGCTACCTGGGCCTTTAAGGCATTGAAGTCAATACTTCATAGAGCCTTCGTGAGCAATACAATATTCTTCAATAATTCCTCTTCTGCCTCAATCACTCAGCTAGCAAATAAGAACCCAGACACCAAAATAAACCAACAACCAACATTATCAAAACAATTTAGATTATAACATGCTTGGAAAAAGGGAAATAAGGCACCTATCATCTTAACTGCTTTAACACAAACATAACTACTCCCAAATTTGATGCAGGCAGTGTCCCAGTGAAGGGAGGAAAGCTCCCCGAGCTCCCCAGGTGGGTTCTTAACTTGGTGCTAGAGGGAATTCAGGAGCGAGCCAACTCGCAACGGAAGAGATAGTTAGGTCCTATCGCAGAGTAGGATCCTGTCCAGGGCAGGAGGGGACCCCTCATGGGGCGCTGGTGATATTTTAAATGGTGCAGTTTCCACGGCTTAGTGGAAGGAGGGATGGACTGCTGTCTCGTTTTACTACGTCTCTGGGCCTGATAATTAAAAGGACCTGTGTTCCTCAGATAAAGGTCTTTTCTCAGTTCCAAATATTGCATGTCTTAAAGATGACATGGGCATAGTTACACTAAAATTCTAATTTACCTGGGCATTCATGCTTTTATTTGCTAAATCTGTTAATGCTACTGGGAGGCCAGAGGCTGCCTGGGAGAGTGTAACGTGAGGCCTCTCTTGTCTGCCGGGCCTGGGGACTGAGCACGGGCCACCTTCTTTCACTGTCTGCACAGAACGGGGATGAGGTTCTGCTGTGTTTGGCTTTTTCCTCCATGCATGTACTCGTCTCTTGGTTCCTTTAACCCAGAGCGATTGCACTAGGACACACTCCTCTCTCCACTGGCTGCGGGGACTCCCCCTTGCTCTGCTCTCTGACTGCAGGGACTTCCTTCAGTCCTCCAGGCAGGCTCTTCACATGTTAAAGCAGGGAGATAATTCAGGAAATCCCACAAAGTCTGGATTTGGAGCCCATTATCTCACTCTGAATTCAAACTCTACTTTGAAGGTGAGAAGCTGAATATTAATTTTTGGTAACACTCCTGTAGATAATTCTAAAATCCTTCACTGCTTCCCAGCTCTGAGGACAACCAGATTTCTCAGGCCGACTAGGGG
The DNA here is from genome assembly GCA_963573935.1 of Arctocebus calabarensis. Taxonomy (NCBI): domain Eukaryota; kingdom Metazoa; phylum Chordata; class Mammalia; order Primates; family Lorisidae; genus Arctocebus; species Arctocebus calabarensis. Next base: position 26,220 of record CAUYON010024568.1, on the reverse strand, counting down.
AAAAGCCAGCCCAGGTATAATTTCCTAGAAGTTAGAAACATAATGTTTATGCAAATACAAAATGAAAATCCTGTCCAAGATTTTATTTAGCTCATTAATTATTGAAGGAGCCAGTCAGTGGTTTAGAAGAGATTCAAATGAGAATTTACATTACCTAGGGAGAGTTACAGTATCTTTGGGACAAAATTCATTTGCATTGTTAAGGACAGGGACCATTTACATCCCTGTGGGTTGTCTATGTGTGAGCTGTTTTCCTGCCGGTGTGTAAGGTAGACTCATCAATGGAAAGCCAGGCTCAGGCACAGCTTCCACAGATCAGACCTTCCCAGTCCCTCCCCAATGCCCAGTGGTCCCTGAAAGAAAACTTAGGGATCTCTTTTGCCCATTTCTGTGTCTTAGACACTAATTTTCTGATAGAGTACAATCTCAAAAAAAAAAAAAAAAAGTTTAACATATTACAATACCCAAGGGTAATAAATTCAAATAAAAGAAAATATAAACAACCAATAAATATGAGACTAAACAGTTAACCCAACCCCCATATTTCTGGGAAACACATTAAAACAACACAAAAGTTTTTATCAATTAATATCTGAGGTAGAAACACAAGGATTCCCATGAGTTGATATTGGAGTGTAAATTGGTAATGCCCCTTTAGAGTACAATTGGTGGTGTCTATTGAAATTTTAACTGCAATGTTAAGTGAGTCAGCAACTTCACGTGTAGATATATTTTCCAAAAAATATTCAGAAACATGCAGTGTGTAATAGTGAAAACGTCAACTCATTTACCAAATATTCCTTAAGCACCTATTCTGCGCCCAGGTCAGAGATGGTTGGGACAAACAGTGAACAAGCGAGGCAAAGATCCCTGCTTCCCTGGAACATGCGTTCTCATGGGGGTGGATGGACAGTAAACAATGATGATAATGAACATGTAAATTCTCTTGTATTTTAGAAGATTATAAGTGTGGAATAAAAAAATAAGTAGATTAGGGTAAGGGAGAGTCTGGAGGGCTGAGAGTAGAGAATGGGACTAGGGGGAACAGGTTTGGGTGTTAGATACGGTGCTCAGGGTAGACCTCAATGAGAAGGTGAGATCTGAGCACACACTTGCAGGGGGTGTGGGAGTGAGTCATGCAGGTGTTTAGGGGAATAGCCACGGCAAGGGCCTGGAGGTGGGGGTGTGCTTGGCAGGTTTGGGGAAAATCACGGAGGTCAGTGCCCTGGGAGCCAGGGACAGGAGGTGGAGTGACAGCCAGTTAAGGGGCCCTGCTGGGTTTGGTAAGGACTTCGGCTGTCTCTGTCAATAAAATGAGGAGTTTGTGAGGTTTTGAGCAGGGAAGTTATACCCTCCAATTGACATGTCCTGCAAACCTCGCAGGGTGCGGTGAGTAGAATATGTAGGTGGTCAGGGCATGAGGGCAGGAGCTGGGACCAGCCAGGGCTTGTGCTGCTGCCTGGACCAGGGTGGTGGCAGCTGACGTGGCTGGGTTGCACAAGCGTTTGTTTGTTTACCTCTTAAATTTTATTGTGTATATTTATGATATGCATGATATTATGGGATCCATATAAATAGTAAACGGCTGCTCTAGGGAAGCAAACTTTATCCCCACTAACACATCACACAGTTACACATTTTGTTGTAAGAACAGCAGCAAAAAGCTCCTCGGTAGCAGGAATCCCAAACACAGCCCATTCTGTTGTCTACGGTCCTACAGTCCGCACCGTGCATCTCCAGACGCCTTCATCCTGCACAAGTCCCGTCTCCTCCCCGCTCTGTAACCAGCCTTTAATTCTCTGTGACTGTTCTTCTTTTTCTTGCTTTTAACATCTCACATGTAAGTGAGACTGTACAGCATTTTCCTTTCTGTGTCTGGCTTATTTCACTTAGCATAATGCCCTCTAGGCTTTCTCACGTTGTAGGAAATGACAGGTTTTCTTCTTTTTTAAGGCTTAACACTATTTCATTTTCTCTCTATATCATACCATAGTTTCCTCATTCATTCAGTTGCTAACAGACACTTAGGTTGTCTTCATATCTTTCTCCAAGTGTTTTGAGGAAAGAATCCCCATGATTTCTTGGCATTGATTATGGGGTCAAGGCTGAGCAACCTGAAGGAGTTGTCCCTTAACTGAGATGAGAATGGCTGAGGGTGGGGTAGGACCCCTTTGGGGGGTGTTGAGAAGGTTGTCAGGAGCTGAGGTTTGAACATCAAGAGACTGGTAATGAAGCATTTGAGGGACAATAGCTAAAACTGAAAACAAAAGGCCATCAAAGGGGGAGTAATTATGTAAACTAAGGTTGTAAACAATGAAGTAGATCCACTTTTCAGCATTGTAAGTGTACTGGTCAAGGGAAAGCTTCCCCTTTGTCCTCTGAAGGTTTACTAAAATCAGCTGACACAGGCAGATTAATAGGAGAAAAAGTGCAGGAATTTACTACCAAGCCCAGGGGGACCACAGAGTGGTGGGAGTACAGATGGTTATATGCCCTTCTTAGGGAAAAGGGAGATGGGGAGTGTGGATGGTTTGGGGGGTAGCAAGTGACTTTAAGGGGAATTCAAGGGGCTTGAAGAACATGCCATGGCAGGGACAGAGTCTGTTAACCCCACAGAGAGACAATGTGTTGAGACAAAGTCCACCCAGGTGTGTTGATAGACTTCAGTCTTTCTTCCTGTTGTATGAATTTGTGGCAAATCTGGACTTCAGGGACTTTATAGAACTTTATAGAACTGTGTCCTGTTCATTTGGAGAGACAGAAGATTGGGGGACTTTGGGGCTGCTTCTTTGGTTCAGCTTGTTAAACTGCTGTATTTTGGGGTATTGATTTTTGAGCCCTAACATGAGATCTCTAAGGCATAACATTAAAGAAAAAAAAAAAAACCAAAACAATACATAGGACCATCTCATTTACCTGCATACCCTAATGGTAACAAAAACCAGAATTGCAGATTTTCATATTCATACAGACATAGATAGAATAACAGATAGCATACATAACTTTCTGATTACATAGATTTCTAAAAAAAATCAATCGGCTTTTATGCAATGCTCATATAATTAAAAAATAATATGTATAAAACAAAACAAAAGGCAATGATGAAAAATCTTGTCTTGCTTTGGTCCCTGGTTTCTTCATCTATAAGGTGACCTGGAAGGTGCTTCTGTCTCTGGAAACTGGATCCTGCCAAGTGACTCAGATTCCTCTGAGTTTGCAGCCAAGCTCTGTCCACTTTCTCTGCATAGCAGCCTCAGTTCCGGCCCACTTATATTCCTGGTTGTGATCAGAGAAGGGTAGACATTGGCTTTTTCCTCTAATAAGGTTGGGGGAACCACTCTGAAGTATGACACAGTTTGAATCCATGCTGGTTTTCAGAGATTAAAGCATGTGGCTGCCTACAAATTCCATCCCCGTCAATACAGTTTCTCAGAAGAAGACGGTGACCTGTGTGGTGTTCATTACCCTGAGTTCCTGTTGGTGAGTAGTCTTGGCATGGGCAGTGAAGCTTCATTTCTTTGGCTTTCCATGGCCAATCAACCCTCACACATCTTCCAATAACCAGGGACTCATGCCCCACTCCCTTACAGACCTTTCTGCCTCTTTCCTGCTGCTCCTTACAAAGTCAGCCCTCTGACTCGAGCCTCAGGCCCTCAGGAATGACCTCCACTGGCCAGCTGGACCTGTAGGCTAACGACTTTCCACCGAGTGGCCTGTCTATGGGCCTACAGGCTAATGACTTTCCACTGAGCGGCCCGTCCACACACCAGGGACCTCTTGGATGACTGGTTGTGGGGAGGGCATTTCTTACTTCATATAAGAAAGTAGTATTTACTCTAAAAAGCCGGGGATACTACAACAGGGACTTTACCTAACAAGCACAAACAATGTAACCTAATTGCTTGTAACCTCATATTAGTCTGAAATTAAGAAAAATAAAACAAACAGCTAGGAATAAAGTTAAAAAACATTTGATAGCTATGGCTGTTGACTTCTTCAACCTCTGAACTATATTACTTACTTGAATATAAAAACCAATTTGTTCTCCTGAAGTATAATAAATTCTTAATGTATAAAGTCACATACCACCCAGAGCTGGTCATTGCTTGTGTTTTGGGATATCTGCTTCTAGCCTCCCTTCCATAAGTATTCTGTCAAAGTCAAAATTATTCTGACATTCATTAAAACACTAAAGGAAGACATTATTCAGGACCATAGCCATAGGTGTCAATACAGGAAGGACAAGTGGGGATTTATGTCAACAAGCAGAAGGGCAAAATAAGGTGTCAATGGATGGAAAACTGCTGAGAGGAGACAGCAGGGTGGGGGATTTTTTTTTTAGAGACAGAGTCTCACTTTGTCCTCCCTACCCGTTCCCCCCCAGTAGAGTGTCCTGGCGTCACAGCTCACAGCAACCTCCAGCTCTTGGGGTTAGGTCATTCTCTTGCCTCAGCCCCCGAGTAGCTGGGACTACAGGCACCTGCCACAACGCATGGCTATTTTTTGTTGCAGTTTGCCCTGGGCCAGGTTCGAACCCGCCACCCTCGGTATATGGGGTCTGCGCCCTACTCACTGAGCCACAGGGCCTGCCCAGGGTAGAGGATTCTTGCTGAAGCCAGGCCAGGGCTATCAAGTATCAAGGATGAGAGGATTCTTGTTAAACTGATGTTTGCAGAAACTGGGCTATGCAGGCCTGGCAAGGACCAAGGCCAGGCCTAGCTGGGAAAGGGTTCAGAGGAGTGGCCTGAGGTCTGGTCCAGGAGAGAGCTGTTGTCAGCACAGTGGACCAAGCAATGCTTTTACTTATTTAGGAGAGACTGTAGCCCCTTCTTCTATTTTTCTCCACACTACCCTCACCAGGCAAAACTGGAAAATGGAGAGGAAATGGCAAGAATGCTGGGTACTAACAAGCCAATTGTTAAGGAAAAGAAAATAGCAGAAAAAAAACCCCGTTTGCCCTGCGGGTAGGAGGGGAAGCTTGTGTCAGAGAAGGGGCTGGGAATGAGGATCTCCTGTCATTTTCTCATAGTGAATCTTGGTGAAAAGTGGGGGTTCCAGGGGAGAAAAGTAACATTTTTTCCTAACCTCTCACAAGGTTCATCACTGAGACCACCGTAACAAGAGATTAACAAGACAAAGGCATACCGATCTATTTACTACCTATTTACTGTAAGTTTTATGTGTCACAGGAGGCTTTAGAAATCAAAAGTCAAAGAAATAGGACTGTCTGTGTATTTTTAAGCTCAGGCTTGATGGTGAGTGCAGAGTCATGCGGATGTAAGATTGGACAAAGGAGGGGACGTCATCTCAGCGGGAGGAAGTGGGAGGAACTTAGCAAGGCTTGTTTGTTCGGATTCTTCTTGGCTTGTCTTTGTCTTTCTTCTAGGTGTGGGAAGGGCCACTTTGGAATTAGGGTCTTCCGCCTACTTTAAAGAAAGGTCAGAGAATTCGTTTGTGGCTCCCTCCAAGAGGGAGGGCGGGAGGTCAGAGAACCCCCCTGCTTCTGCTGTTTGGTCAGCCGCCAGGGTGCCTCATCCGTGTCAGGGTACTGGCATTAGCTGTTGGAATTAGTATTAGGGGTTCTCCAGGGAAGTACTGATTTTTGCAGATGATTTTAGTAGAGAGACGATAATGAACCTCTAAAGAAGCTAGTCTTAAACTATTAAGACCCGAGATCAACTCAGCATTCTGAGACAGGAGCTCTGTATTTAAATTACTGGTCTGAAACTGATTAGTTGTGTAGCCTGGAGCAAAGCACTCCAATTTCCTGTAAGCTTCACTGTTAACAGTGGGTGAACAAATAAGTAGAATGTTCCGTAAGCACCTCTGAGTTTATAAAGTCAAAGTTGTTATGAAGCATGGCCTGGGCTTCCCCCCCCCGCCTTGGGTAGCTCTAGGCCCCTCACCTGGGCTCAGATGTGTGCCTCCCCGTCCCTTCAAAATGGCGCTGGGCCTCTGACACCTGTCTGCTCCCATGGTCTTGCTGGCAGAGTTCTTCCTGTTGACTCGTCACTCCATCCTCAGGTTCCTAAGGAAATGGAGACTCAGCACCAGGATGGGCCATGATGGGTGGGAGGGAAAGAGCATTTTAATGAATCTGTGTGGGCAGTGAGACCATCCCATTAGGGAGAACTTAATGGAGACACTTCCTCACCTCCCCTTCCTTTTCCTTTCCCTTTGAGGCTGGCTCCCCACCAGAATTGTGCTACTTAATTATCTTTGCTGATAAAGATAAAGGGCAATCATTCAGCTCCTGAATGAGTGGAAAAGAGAAATTGTGCGTGAGTCATCCAGGGTCTTCTTCCAAACCTGGCTGGGAACCAAGCTGTGTTTTTTATGACTTCTGTGCTTTGCAGGGAAACTAATTTCCCCCATCGGCAAAGATTACTGTGCTTTATATAGAACAGTGAAACAACACAGCACGTTAACCTTTGCGAATGGCGCAGTTGATGGAGCCTTCGTAAGCAGGAGGCTCTGATGCAAACATGGGCAAATGAGGCACATTTAGTACAGACCGATTTGTATAACTTACCGCCTGTGGCCCGAGTGACACTTTTGAGGAGTCATAGACAATGACAGCTTTGTCCTACCATCTAGAGGTAGAGAGAGGGGACTGTCACAAATGACCAACTTAGAGCAGGACCCATGGCCTCATCTGCTGCCATCCTGCTCTGAGCCACCATCATCTCTGCCCTGGTCTATTGTAGCAGCTTTGTGACTGGGTTACCTGCCTCTATTGCTGCCTCTACAGTGTACTGTCAAATTAGCAGCCAGAGGAATTCTCTGGGACCATAACTTAGGTCATCTCGCTGTTCCTAGAGGCCCATCTAGGCTTAGAGTCATACTCTGAGCAGAAGACAAAGTCTTTCCAATGTCAGCCGGGCTCAGGCAATTTGTCCCAGTTACTTCTCTTTCCCTTTTCCCGGCCCATATTGCCTGGAAGTTCCTCGGCACTGGCCGTTCCCTCTAGTGGGGATATTCTTTACAGGATATTCTGCAAGATTTTCCCTCGCCCTCCTTTAGGCCTTTATTTAGAAGTCTATCTTTTCAAGGGGGTCTTTCCTGTCCTCTGCCTAAAGATGCAAACTTATTCCTCACATTCCTTCTCCTCTTCCTTGGCACTTACAAACATCTGACATGCTCTTTTAAAAAACTTCAAGCAAACAATCCACTGGTTACTTGTTGCTTTCCAAAATCACTTGTTCTGTACATTATATGTAAATAAATAAATGATATATGTATTATTATTATTTATTGTTTATTTCCCCCAAGTGAAAGTAAGCTTCATCAAGATGGAGTTTCGTGTCGGTTTTGTTCCCTGCTCTTGGGATGGCATTCTTCAGACCAGTGCTTTTAAACTTTTATGTGCTCAACAATCACCTGAGAGTCTTTTACAAATGTAGATTCTATTGGCAGCTCTGGGATGGGACCTGAGATTCTGTATCGCTAACAAGCTCTCTGGTGACACTGATGTTGCTGGTCTGTGACCCAAACCTGAGTAGCGGGGCTGAAGACCATGGTGGCAGAAAGCATTGATTGTTTTATTTCCAAAGCCAAGTTTAAAAACCCAGGGCTCAGCTGATTTTATCAGAGTCACATGGGAGAGCTTTAAGTCACAGATTCCTGGTGTCAGCCTCGGAGTTTGTGCTTTAGGAGGTCAGGAGAGTGACCTAGGAATCTTGGTTTTTGTTTTTTTTAAATTAATTAATTTATTTATTTGGAAGGTGAATGAATGTATCAATGAACGAACACAGTCCCCTCCGGGGCAAAGTGAATGAATGCATCAATGAATGGACACAGTCCATTCATGGAATTGAGGACCAGGAAATTCACATAAAACTGACCTAGGCATGGGAATGGGGATTCCACATTTAGTCCCAAGTGCAAAGTGAAGGAGACACTGAGGCACAGGTGACTCCTCAGCAGTTGTCCGGCCTTTTTGGCTATTGGAGCCTCCGGTGGGGGTTGGAGGTCCCCCTCCTTGCCAGTCATCGAGCCTGCTGGTTCTTCAGCTGGCTGCCGCAGCACTGACACCACTAAGGAGGAGGCGGCAGGTCTGCCACCTCCGCTGAGCTGGCCAGGGCACCAAATGTCCTGCATCAATTCTCCCTCTCCGAGTAGAAACCCCAACTGCTATTAGGGAAAAGGGGCGAGGACTCGATCTAACTGCTTCCTGCTGAATTGGGCAATGATAGAAGGGGGCAGTTAGGGTTTCTCCAGAGGAGAGTGATACAGGGGTTCATGGACTGGAACCATCTTTATTGCATGTGGCTTGATGACATTTCTGGAAAACACAAATCTCATTAGTGTCATCAGTAATAGCATCAGGTCAGAAGCACTTACTCAGTGATGCTAAAAGAAAACCGTATTAGGAATTTTTTTTTGCTGTTTCCTGAATAATAACTTCAAACTTTCTTTTGGCTAACAAGTGTAGGTGGTCTGTGGTTGGCTATCTTCACTGTCTGCCTCCGTTGAAGATGGAGGGTTCCAGGATTTTACTCGTGAATGATGTATGCAGGAATCGACTCCTATAACTTTAACAGCTGTAGAAGAAGACAAGATAACAGGAAAGGGGACTTCCCAAGTTGGGGTTAGGGAAGGTGAGTTAGAGGGAAGAGTTTTGATCATGACTAAATCTCCAGGAGGGAAAAGTTCCTGTTCTAGTTAGTATGTCCCTCCCCAAAAGGGAGCAGAACTTTCAGGCATGATTAGGGAGGCATGAGAGAACAGCAAGTCATTCCAATTGCAGCTTTAAGTCTGGGAGAAAAATTTGGTAACTGGCTTTCCAGACACCCCCTGTATAGTTATGGATTTGGTGGATAAAAGACCAAGGCTAGAGAGAAGTACAGAAAAGGTTGCTCCAGTGTCCAAAAGAAATTTTATCTCCTGGTGCTCCACTGTAAGGCAAACCTGGGGGTCTTGAGGGGTGATGACACAAGCTGGAGCCATGAGAATTTGTCCCAGGCACCCTCAGTCCAGTCTGGGCTCCGCTGGGGTCACTGTCCAGGAGGCCTTTGCCTCTGGGGACAGGCTACCATAACTAAAAATTTTAAGTGAAAACTGTAAAAGCTTTGTTTTGTTTGTTCATATATATTTTTGTGTCTGTATGTTATGGGTATAGAATGTTTTCCTGCCCAAATATATGAAAGAGGTCTGTTTAATTGACTTAGAGGAAAAAAATTAAGCATTTAAATCAAATAGTTTATTAGAAACATGGTAATTAACCCAAATGCTTTTCAAGTTCAAGGGACTCCATACAAATTTGGTATGTAATATTGATGGCTTAACTAAGGCAGTTATATCTTCAGTGTTGTCAGTTGTAAGTGTAATACACACACAATTTTTATTTCTTTCAGATATTTGAGCTCACAGACATGTGAGCGTGACTTAATAACAAGCCTGCAGATGAGTCTGCAATGGCATGTCTATTGCTTCCTGCACAGTAAGCACAGAAATAAGACAAAAACACATGCGTTTAACATTTAATGCTTTTCTTTAACTGGGAGATAGCTTGTAATTCTTACCACCCAGCAGGTTCATTGCCTGCTGCTCAGAAGGAAGCAACACAGTGAGACAGCAGGGCTCACAGCAGAGGAAGGATTAATACGGCAATGGCAGGCACCATGTGAGATGAGAGGAAGTTCTCAAATCCGTCTCCGAAAATTTGGGAGAAAGTGTTTCTCTGGGAGGCCTAGGGCATGGATTGCTTGAACTCAGGAGTTTGAGACCAACCTAAGCAAGAGTGAGACTCCATCTCTCCTAAAAATAGAAAAAACTAACTGGGCATTGTGGCAGGTGCCTGTGGTCCTAGTTACTAGGGAGGCTGAGGCAGGAGGATCACTTGAACCCAAGAGGTTGAGGTTGCTGTGAGCTATGATGCTACAGCACTCTACCCAGGGTGACAGAGAGGCATTCTGTGTCAAAAAAAAAAAAAAAAAGTAAGTTTAGGGAGGAAATAAAGAGAAAGAAATCAGTAAGTAGGAGACAGATATAAAGAAAGTCACAAGTATGAGGATATAATTTTGGTACAGAAAGTTCAAAACAGAAAAAGTACTTTTTTTTTTTTTTTTTTTTTTGGTATAACAAATAATTTGGTATGGTCAGCCTAATTAGGGAGAAAGGAAAGGACATTTTTCCACTGGCTGTTCCAACATGAAAACAAAGGAAGAATAAGACAAATACCAGCACTCCTAGCACTCAGAGAGACTGAGGCGGATGGACTACCTGAGCTCACGGGTTCAAGACCAGCCTGAGCTAGAGGGAGACCCTGTCTCTAAAAAATAGCCAGGCACTGTGGTGGGCACCTGTAGTCCCAGCTGCTTGGCAGGCTAAGGCAAGAGAATCACTTGAGCCCAAGAGTTTGAGGTTGCTGTGAGTTGACATCATAGCATGCTACTAAGGGTGACAAAATGAGACTCTGTCTCAAAAAAAAAAATTTATCCTTCTGATCAAATAAGACAAGTTAATATTACCTGTTCAGACACTTATATTTTAATATTTTTCTTTGCCCTAATAGGTAATTTTGAAGGCAGGGGACTAAATTTTGTCTAAAGCAGTTTCCATAGCAATTTAGTTTTAAAATAAAAAGCTGCTTCTTTTTTTTTCTTTAAAAGACAGTCTCAATTTGTTACCCTGGGTAGAGTGCTGTGGTGTCATAGCTCACAGCAACCTCCAGCTCTTGGGCTTAGGCGATTCTCTTGCCTCAGCCTCCCACATAGCTAGGACTACAGGCGCCCACCACAGCGCTGGGCTATTTTTTTGTTGCAGTTTGGCCGGGGCTGGGTTTGAACCCACCACCTGCGGTATGTGGGGCCGGCACCCTAATCACCGAGCCACAGGCACCGCCCAAAATAAAAAGCTTCTTTAACCATTCCCCCCTCTTCTTAGTTTCAAATGAGTGGAGGGGTTAACTTCTTAGATGTCTACATTTCACTGAAATCCTACAAGGAAAACAGCCTTCAAGCAGGCTGTGCGTCCACCACATGGACGGCTGTGGCGATGGGTTTTATCTTCACACGAGTACAAAAGTCAGCACTTTCAGAGCAAGCAGAGAGAAAAAGAGAGAGGAGGAGGAGAGCCTCCCTGGGCCTCACCCCGTTTAGTCCCACAGCTGTGCTTTCCCAGTTCGGCTCTGAGAGAAACGAGACTGAGGCGGTGGAATGATCTCCACATCGCCTTCGGTTTAAACACGTGCACAAGAAAGGCCGTGATGTCTGCGCACAGAACCAGACGAAGCGCTCTGAAGCCTGCCTTAGATTTGGAAAATTCCATTCTATGTTATATTAATCTTTCAAAAACAAACAGGATCTTATTCCTTGGTGCAGGTAAATTTTCTTAAGACTGGCAGGCGGCCACGGTGCCATGAGAACTGTGCCTGTCCGTGGCCATTGTCCTCTCTTATGGGAATCTTCACCTTTGAGACGAGAGTCCTTCAGAGATGGTGGTGACCACCCCCCACCCTGACACACACACATGGTGGCTTTTAATAGGTCAAAGTGTGCTCACTATTGCTATGCTTATTTTTGCTCATGGAAAATGTTCAGAAACAAGCAGGGAAAGAGGAAACAGCCAAATCATTTAGAGATTGCAGACAGATCACAAGTTCTGTGAAACCAGAGACCTCACCAAGAGGATGGGCTTGCCAGAAAGGACAAGTCTTTTACAGTCCCAAGAAGGATACAAGGTCCCTTACCAAGGTGGCCTTATTCAAACCAGATCCCAGATAAAGTCAGCTTCCAGCATAAGGAGGAAGCTTGGTCCAAGAGAGAATTCCCCAGGATAATGGAAGTGGAAGCCTTGGAAGGGCTCCAGGTAAGCCCTGCCTCAATTCTAAGAGACATCACATTCTTCCAAAGGTGTCTTGTCCAGATTCCAAATTATGTCAGCAGAACAACAAACAGGCAGAGGTGCTCCAAAGATAATGAGTTTCTCTAGCAACGAGCAGAGGATTGCAGCTGAGCTGTGGAAACACAGGTGCATCCGAGGCGGTTAAGACAAGTGAAAGCTTTTAAAGGCAAAAGGAGGGGTATTGTGAAGAAAGAGAACATTGGGTGGGGCGGGAGAACACTGGTTCCAGGGGCTTCTCGAGGAGCTGACTACAGCTCATAGTGGAGACAGTGTGTCAGGCGAGGGTTAGGTGCACCGGCTAGCCGACCTGGTGACCCCTAACACTGCAGTTGAAAAGTCATTGAGAAAAGTTCTTGTTATGGAAATATGTGCATAAGAGCCCTTCAGAGCAACTTTGCAATAGTTCCCACCTCAGGCATGTGTGTGCGAGAGTCCTAACATTACTTATTTTTCTGTTAGGGTTTGAAACAAGTGACTCCGTCTTGCTATTGACGTGTTATCTCTATTATGTGTTTATACTTTACGTGACTAACACAGTAGGGTCAATATTACAAATCAAATACATTACTAGCAAACACATCATAAACTTCAAAAATCCATAGTAATGTTGGAATAATACTTAATATCAGCAAATGTCCCAACGTCACCCAGTCCTTGATCACTAACTTCTCAGGAGCCCATCACAGCCTCATTTCCTTGGGACCTTCTTATGCCTCTTGTTGGGGATGATGTGACCGGGTCACAAGAATATTCTGTGTTCATACTCAGACCTGTGCACAAAGCATCCCCAACTCCTGGTCACCCACTGCTGGGTCCATGATTTCCACCTTTCCCTCCCACTGTGCTCCCCAAAGCCTCCTTTCTATCTTTGAGAGCTGGTCAGCTTCCAGCCTCATTCTGGTCCACTTGCACCTGAGGATCTGACCTCCTGTCTCTTTGACTTTTCCTTGATAAACACTCCACTCGCAGAGGAACGAGGTTCATTCAATCCTGAAAGTCACCCTCAGCCTCTGGACCCAGGTTCCCCACCTATGGGGTGGGGACCACTGAGGGTTAGCAGGGTGAGTCCGGGAACCCAGAGACCAGGGAAGCCAGATCCTGGAGGCTGGTCAGTTTCCAGAGCCAGGGATCATCGTCCCCTGCACTTGATACCAGGGAAAAGTTGGTGATAGTAGTGGTTAGAGGACCTGGAGCTCCCAACAGTGTCAGAGAAAATGCAAGTCTAGCCAAACACTCAAAATAATTACTGGCCCAGGGCTTGGCGCCCGTAGCTCAGTGAGTAGGGTGCCGGCCACATGCACCAAGGCTAGTGGGTTTGAGCTCAGCAACCTCCTTTCCAACTGGATACCTTTTTTGTGTCCTAAAATGATCCAACTAGAGTTTCAGTCCTACCTTAAAGAGAAGAGGCAAGAATCAGCGCCCTTGCCTCGTTCCCAATCTTGGAGAAAAACTTCTTGTTCTTTCACCACTGAGTGTGATGTTATCTGTGGGCTTTCCTGAGTGACTCTTCATTGTTTCCTTCTGTTCCTAGTATGCTGAGTGTTGCTGTTTTTATTTGTGTTTTTTTTATCATGAAAGGATGTTGATCACATGCTGTCTCTGCGTCAGTCACTTGGGGTTTTTTTCCCCTTCATTCTGCTATGACGAGTACAGATTAATTTTCACATGTTGACCCATCCTCAACATACAGTCTTATGTGCCTAGCTGTCTTCATTATGTCCCAAGACTCACAAGTGTCTGTGTGTATGAGTCTGCATGGACGCCACTCTTTTCTGTTGTGTCTGTACGTGCACCATCACTTCTCTGTGGGTTTACCGTGAGTAAATATCTGGTAGCATCAGTCCTCCAACTTCCTCCTTACTCAAGGTTCTTCTGACCCTTTTGCATTTCTACACAAGTTTTGAAATCAGCTTACGAGGTCCTCTATACAAATATCTGCTGTGGTATTTTCACAGAGATGCATGTGGTTCATAGACCAATCTGGGAAGAACTCAACAACACATGGTGGGGAGAGGAGCCCCATGATGTGAAAGGGAGGGAACCGCACTCCAGGAACAAATACAACTTGAATCCAAATAAAACAACGCAGATCCCCAATATATAAAGGGGTCCTAGAAACTGATAAGAAAAAGACCATCCACACAGCAGAAAAATAAGCAAAAGACATTATCTGATGCTTCACAGAAAGAAAAAAGGAGTCTTAACGATGAAAATATGCTGAGTCTCAGTCATAAAAAATTGTCAAATCCAAAGGTTTAGAAATACGTTCTAAGGCTCCAAGGTAAAAATTGAAACCTTTATTCATTATGGATGGAAATTCGATGGCAATAAATTGCCTTCCAGTAGAGGCAGTTGGATCATATCTGTCAAAATTGCCAATGTGATTAAAGGTTATGAGCATTTTTTCATGTGTTTATAGGTCATGCACGCCTGTCTTCTTCAGAGAAGTTTCTGTTCAAGTCTCTTGCCCACATAGAAATGGAGTTATCTGTTCTTTTCTTATTGATTAGTTTGAGTTCTCTGTGGATTCTAGTTATCAGACCTTTGTAAGAAGCATAACCTGCAAAAATCTTCTCCCATTCGGAAGGTTGTCTGTTTGCTTTACTTACTGTGCTCTTGGCTGTGCAGAAGCTTTTTAGTTTGATCAGATCCCAGTAATATATTTTTGATGTTACTTCAATTGCCAAGTGGTCCTCCTCATAAAGTATTTTCCCAGGCCAATCTCTTCAAGTGTTTTCCCTGCATTGTCTTCTAGTATTTTTATAATTTCATGTCTTAAATCTTTTATCCAGTGAGAATCTATTTTTGTTAATGGTGAAAGTTGGGGGTCCAGTTTCAGTCTTCTATAGGTCACCAGCCAGTTCACCCAGCACCATTTGTTAAATAGGGAATTGTCATGACCCTTAAGGCCCTGGTCTCAGTTGCCGCAGGAAGGAACTAGGCATGACACGGATTAGAAGTACAAGCTTGTGGGAGGTGGACCAACCTTAATTGCTGGGTAGCCCCAAGCCCCCTCCGCAATGGCTATTTAAGGTTATACACAACAGGTGTGGAGAGTTAAGGTAATGACATACACAACAGGTGTATGAGGGCTGCATGTGTAAGGATTGTCACATGTTCTTTCCTCCCATTTCTTTCCCCATGTGTTCTTTCCCTACACCCCTCATGAAGAACTACTAAGCATCAGTTTTTAACACATGCTTACTAGTGAGTGACCGATCTTATCTCATTCTGGAACACTGAGATACTTGGGAGATTGCCCCCAAGTCACAAAACATCTCTGGGCTTGCCAGGAGACTGTCCTGTTCTCAGCGTTTCCTTTTAATATGATAAGAATCAGTAACTGTCCTTTGCAAGCATGGTGTCCATTCCTCTACATATCCCCCATTTTTGTTTAAGACATTTTGGGGGTAGGATAAGGAAAAGAATAGCCATTGTTCCTTTCAGTAGTTCTTCTCGTTGAGCAGCTCCTCTTCTTGCTAGGCAAAAGAACAAGAGGGCACATATAATAATTAACAGAATTATACCAGTGATGCCAGTGAGGGCCTTCACAGAAGAAAAAAGAAATTAGTAACACTATTAGAAATGCTTTTTAATTTCAGTTTCTATGACAGATTGTAATTATTTAATAAAGTTTTCAGGTATATGTTGTTGTAAATCTATCCAAAAATGATGTTATATTGTTCCAGCCAGGCTAGGCACAGGGGAAGACATGCCTCCTCCATGCCGAACAATATGGGAACGGTTGGATATGGTAGTTGTTCTTACAAAACCAATGCATTTCTCTACCTAACTGTCTCGGGCTGACCTGTGGGGGTCTCCAATTAATGACACCTCCATAGGAAGTATTAACTAATGCCCAAGGCTTCTTGCCTCTGCCCATTGTCTATTGCACCCTTTATAAATGGGTAGCAACAGGTATAGTGCATATTAAAATGTTAGGTGGGGGAAGGGTAGTGTCATACCCTTTCCAAGTTGAAGTCTGGAGGAGCAACATGGTTCTTATTTGTTTGTTTTTAATACTATTACGTGTAAGAGAAAATCATTCAGTGGGAATGGGTTGAAGGTAACGACTGCCAGGACTTAAATAGAAATGGTAGGGTTAACCTAAGATGTTGTTCTTTTAAGGGGAGGATTAGGGATATAGGCTCAATAAGTGAAATTCTTTGTAGCAGCATTTACCTTTGTAGACACTAGTGCAATCATTGCCAGGAACAAGAAGTCTGCCATTAGAGGTTTACCTTGACATTTCACTAAATCTTCAGTCACTGATGACAGCTTTTTGATTTAACCCCAAGAAGGAAAAGTGGATTTAGTAGTTCTTGCAAGTGGACGATGTCTGTTCATCTGCTTGATGGTCATGTTATTGAAGAGCTCAGTGAGGGTGGATTCGTCAAAGTGCTGACAAGATCGTTTGCTCACATCGAGGCTTAATCCAGCGGGTGGGTAACCACTGCTTTTCTTGCTGCTCTATAATGATATGAGCAAAGCCTCAACCCCAGTGTAAAACATAACCAGGTTGCCATTCAGACATATCAGGTTTCTTATAGAAAATAGGTTGCTGTATTTGAGAATGTGGTGAATGGGTAAGAGATGTCCAGTGACATTCAGCAGCTGTGTTCCTCATCATTGTTGAGATTCAAACAATTAAGAGTGAACAGAGCTCTACTAAGAATATATCTATGACTGTTGGGTGGCACCTATGGCTCAAAGGTGTAGGGAGCTGGCCCCATATGCCAGAGGTGGCAGGTGCAAACCCGGCCCCGGCCAAAAACTGCAATATACACACACACATAGGACTGTTATTCAAGGGCAGTGTACCATCTTCTCATTTCTGTTTAAATAACATATCCTTTAATGTTTTGTGGTGTTGTTCAATAATGACTTGGCATTGAGAATTATAGGGAATACCATGAGAAAGTTGAATATTGCAAAAAGACAGAAAGGTATTTAATTTTTGAACAGAATAAGAAGGTGCATTGTCAGTTTTGATAGACTTAAGAAGTCCCATGACATTAAAACACTCACATAAATGTTGAGTGACATGGTGAGTTCTTTCTCCAGGTAAGACTATTGCCCAAGAAAAATGAGAATGAACTATATGGAATGAACATATTTTAATATGAATATGAAATATGGAATGAACATATTTTACCAAAGGATGGGATGAAAGTCACATCCACTTGCCATATCTGGTTTGCCATTTCTCCTCTAGGGTTGGTACTTTTATGAAAGGAGGGAACATGTATTTTGGAGCAAGAAGGACAACTAGAAAGAATTTGCTGTGTCTGAGTTTTTGTAAGATGAAATTTCTCACAAATCATCTTTGCATTAGCATGTGTGTAGGAATGAAAAGTAGATGCTTTTTGAACAGTACCAACGAAGGCTTGATCTATTTGTGAATTTGGAGAAGTCATAGGACCAGGTAAATGGTGTGTGCTCTAATATGAGTAATGTATATAGGATGAATACAGTGTCTAAGGAGTCTCTGGATAGATCAAAAAAGAGAAAAAATTTCATCAGTAGAAGTAATAGTTGTTTCTAGGTGGTTAACAGCAAAGCATGTATATTGAGAGTCTGTCACCACATTCATAGGACAATGAAAGTCTTGGAGTAAAATAAGAATTGCATACATTTCATTCTTTTGGACAGAATTATAAGAACTTTGAACAACTTTTGAGTTACTACCATCAGTGTATCCAGCCTTGCCTTGCTTGTTGACAACTGTGTAAAAAGTGATAGCATCTGTAATTGGTGAGTTTTTGACAATATGAGGAAGGATCCAGGAAGTAAGTTTTAAAAATTGAAATAGTTTATCATGAGGATATTCATTGGTAATTAAGCCTACATAAGATGCAAGAGCAATTTGCCAAGGCAAAGATAACTGAAAATTGTTGAATTTGCTTTTCTGTAAAAGGAACAATGATAGAACAAGGGCCATAGCCTGTAAGTTGGCAAATTCTGTTTTTGACTTTAGCAATTAACTCACAAATTTTGTCTAAATATTGTTGTAATTTTTGTGCAGTGTCATTAGGAAGGAATAGCCACTCTGAAAGGGTGTTCTCTTGACAAAGAACTCCAGTTGGAGAGTGAGAAGCAGCTATAATTATCAGTCGAATTGGTAATTTAATGTCAACTCGATCTAATTCTTTTCAGGCAAACTATTTTTCATTTAGTTGCAGTTCCTTCTTTGCCTCTGGGGTAAGTGAACAAGGACTATTTAAGTCTGAAAGTTCTTCTAGGATTTTAAAAAGATTAGTTAAGGCATAGGTTGGTATTCCTAAAGTTGGATGTAACCAATTAATACGACCTAACAGTTTTCGGAAATCATTAAAGGTAGATATGCTAAATTTGACATTTGAAAGGAATTAGTATGAGAGGAAGATATAGTTATTACAGTTTTCCATTGCTGAAGTAAATCTCGACCCCACAAGTTAATAGCAATATCAGCTACGTACGGTTGAATTTGAGCATTTTGATTATCTGGTCCCAAACAAGGTAAAGGTAATGTACTTTGAAAGACTGAATTTAAAGTTCCTATGCCTGTAAAAGTAACATCAACTATCTGTTTTGGCCACTCCTTGGGCCACAGATATAAAGCCATGACTGAAACATCTGCGCCAGTATCTAACAGGCCAGTAAAGGATTTATCCTTCAAAGTGAGTGTTAATTGAGGCCTAGCCTTATCTATAGATGTTTGCCCAAAAATGCTGTTTGTACTGCCGAGACCAGCAGTGTGTTTTTTACCAGTACTTTGTAATTTAACATGAGGCAGGAGTAGCAGTTGAGCAATCTTTTGTCCAGCTAAAATTTGAGTTGGTTGGTTCACTGAAATCATTATCTGTATTTCCCCTAAGAAGTCATTATCAAACTCTCGTGTGGACAAACACTCCATAAGATGTTAAGCTACTTTTTCTAACAATAACCCAACAGTATCTAGGGGAATAGGACCACATATTCCTGTTTTTAATTTCTTTACTCCCATGTTGGAAAGCAAAAGAACATTATCACATGCTAGTAAATCTAAAGCAGCACTACCTGGGGTGGTGTGTAAAAGGGATTAAATAGGCTTAAGTTGCTGGTGAGTGGGTAGGTCTCCAGACCCATATTCTTTGCCTGCAGGCCCTATTGAGGGTCCCTAGGAGGAATATTAGTAACTGTGACTGGGAAAAGCTCTACAGTATCTTCAAAAGTAAAGTCATTGGTCTTTCACCCCTCTAATAAAGCCTTCATAATAGAAGTCTCAGGTGGATCATCTACATAGGGAGGCACTGAGGGCAATGTTGAGTGATCGATGTTAACATTTTTAACTGTATATTTTTATTTATTTTATTTATTATTATTAATTTTTTTTTTTTGGAGAGTGGGGTGCATGCCCACCCCGCTGAGGTTGCCATGTCCTGGATGGCCCTCTCCGCGTCCATGACCGCACCACCCTTGGGACGAGGGGCAGCTGTGGACCCAGTGACTTAGTAGACGTTGCCACTGGCTGCAGTCCCCATTCCTGGCTGGGGCGTGAGGAGGTGGTGGGTCACCACCTCAGGGGAAGGTAGGCAGGGAGGGGGTGACGCTGCATGGCGTCACCTACCCCATCCCTGGTTTGCACTCCACCACTGCCGCTACCACTGTTGCCCCCCACCCACACTTCCCAGCCGCCTGTGGGTGGGAGAGGGGAGACCAGCCAAAGGTCAGTCGGACAGACACACCTGACCCAAGGCACTCTCAGCACTGGGTGTGTGCCCAGATGCATGCCAGGTCAAACCCTTGCATCGAGGGCTATGTTAGCATTTTTTAACTGTGAGGCTATTCAACCCATCTTCCAAGTATTTAATCTGAGCTGCCATAATGGACATTAGGGGTATTTTCTTGCTTATTCATGTCTGTATCACATACTTCCTTCCCCCAAAGAAGGCCCAGAAAAACCTTCATACACTTCTGGTTCCCAATTCTCCTCAGTTCTAGGTTCCCACTGAACCTCACTATTCGCCTCACTTTCAAATTCTTCTCAAACCTACCCTTCTTCCTCAGTTTCTAATTCTCATGACTCCCCAAATAGTAACTTACTCATTATTTTCTCTAAATAGCTTTGCTTATTATTTACCAAAGGCTCCACTTATCCCAAGTGGAGTTCCTTTGTTTCTAGTATGTCCAAAGGTCCCGCTTTCTCTGAGCGGAGTTTCCCTTTGGGACTTCCTCCCACTGTCTACCAAAGGCTTCACTTACTTCCAACTGTCCTTTTTCCCCTTTGGTCCATGTCCCCAGTGTCCAGTTGTATCCTGCGGGATCCTGCCAACTATGCCAGATGTAGCGACCCCTAAGGCCTTGGTCTCAGTCGCCACAGGAAGGAACTAGGCATGACACCAGTTAGAAATACAAGCTTGCAGGAGGCAGGGTAACCTTAATTGCAGGGTAACCCCAAGCCCGCTCCACAATGGCTAATTTATTAAGGTTATACACAACAGGTGTGGAGAGTTAAGGTAATGACATACAAAATAGGTGTGGAGAGTTCAGGTAATTACATACGAGGGCTACATGTATAAGGATTGCCACCTGTTCTTTCCTCACGTGTTTTTCCCCTATGTGTTCTTTCCCCACAACCCTCATGAAGAATTACTAAACATCAGTGTTTAACACATGCTTACTAGTGAGGAACACTTATCTTATCTCATTCTGGAACACTGAGTTACTTGGGGGATTACCCCCAAGTCACAAAATGTCTCTAGGCTTGCCGGGAGACTGTCCTATTCTCAGTGTTTCCTTTTAATGTGATAAGAATCTGTAACTGTCCTTTGCAAACATGGTGTCATTCCTCTACAGGGACTCATTCACCCAGTGAGTGACTTTGTTTGTTTATTTGTTTTTTGCAGTTTTTGACTGGGGCTGTGTTTGACCCTACTACCTCCGGCATATGGGGCTGTCACCCTACTCCTTTGAGCCACAGGTGCTGCCCTCCCCCCAGTGAGGTTTTTGATAGGCTTATCAAAGATCACATGACAATAAGTGGCTGGATCACAGAAATGCAAATCAAAACCACTTTGAGATATCATCTAACTCCAGTAAGATTAGCCCACATCACAAAATCCCAAAACTACAGATGTTAGCATGGATGCAGAGAGAAGGGAAAACTTCTACACTGCTGGTGGGAATGCAAGCTAATGTGGCCTTTTTGGAAAGACATTTGGAAAATATTCAAGGAATTAAAAGTAGACCTACCATTTGATCCCTCAATTCCTCTTCTAGGTATATTCCCAGGTGATCAAAAATTATTTTACAACAAAGACATTTGCACCAGAATGTTTATTGCAGCCCAATTCATAAATGCCAAGACATGGAAACAGCCCAAGTGCCCATCGACCCATGAATGGATTAACAAATTGTGGTATATGTACACCATGGAATACTATGCAGCCATAAAAAAAGATGGAGACTTCACATCTTTTATGTTTAACTGGATGGAGCTGGTACATATTCTTCTTAGTACAGTATCTCAAGAATGGGGGAAAAACTATCCAATGTACTCAATACTACTATGAAATCAATATATAAACACTTACACATTCATATGAATGGTAAAACATAACTATAGTCCTGAAAGTAAGAGGGAAGAGAAGAGAGAGGGCAGGGTAGGGGGGAAGTCTGGAAGAGGGAGGATATTTGGGGGGACCTTACCTAATGTGCATAATACAATGGTACATTTCAAAACTATTTTTAAAATATTATAATTGTCTTACCACAACAATTAAGTAAGCAAGGTGATGGATGTGTTAATCAGTTCAATGTAAGCATTTCACATTGTATATCAAATCAGTACACTGTACCCCAAAATGCATCAATGTACACACTTATGATTTAATAAAGGTAAAAAATTCCAAATGTATTTAACCTTTGATTTAGCAATCCTAGTTCAGGGAATTTAACCCCTAGAAATACTTCTATGCTCGACATATGTACCTAGTTATTCATTGCAGCCTTACTGATAAAAGTAAAAGACTAGAAACAAACCAATTTCCTGCATCAAAAGTCTGGTAAGTGACCACTATCCACACAATGAAATACAATGTAGTCAGGAACAAAAATAAGTAAAAAGGTGAGAGGAGGAGACCTTTTGATTGATCCAGAAAGATCTCTGGCATGACCCAACTGTAGCAGGTCTGGCCCTTACCAGTCTGTGTCACAGACATCCAGCTGGGTTCTATAAGTGAAGGCCCAGTGGGTCCAGTGAGCCAAGCTGATGCCATTTTGTATAAGCCACCATTTTGTACCCAATTATGGGAAAAACCACAGGCACTTCTCAGAATTACCCACCCCTAGGAAAAGCCAATCAGCTATAAGCAGGAGAGCACCCAATATTCCAAAGCTAGCGCAGCCAATAGAATTATGACAGGCTGTGAATCAGCCAATCAGGATGGTTGGCAGTTGGAAACCCTCCCCCCACTCTCACTGTGACTGTTGAGGGTTGGAACCCCCCCACACTATAAAACTCCTTGTGTTCAGAGACTTGGGGGCTCTCAGCTCTCTCCTGCTGCACCAGGTAGATCTGAGGGTCTGAGCTCGAGCTGGAATAAATGCTCTTTGCTTTTGCATCGGAATCAGCTCCCGGGAGGTCTTTGGGAACTCCGCAACTGGCATACCATTTGGGGGCTTGTCCGGGATTCCCAAGACTCCCCCCGAGGACTCCGACCCAAAGAGCCGGTAAGTGTTGAGTGTTTCTGTGTGTCTTTCATTTCCTTTTGTGTTCTCGGTACAGGGCCTGGAGTTTAGTGGTGCCAGAGAGGTCTAGGCAGATGCACTGGAGGGCCACTGGCCTGGGGATTTGAAAGACATTCTAGTCCCTTCTGAAGGGGATTTGATCCCTCTGGTTTCTTTGAGTGGACATAGCAGGTGACTCCCGCGAAATGGCAAAAGGCCGTCATCCCAGTTTCAGTTTTGCCTTCGGTCACCCAGAGGACTGATACTGTCTGTCGTGTGCATGCTGTGTGTGTTTTTTGTCTTGTAGTGGACTGTATGGATGGATAAAATGGGACAGGCATAAACAAAAGGAACAACCCTTTTGTCTCTTATTTTAGAACACTTTAAGGACTTAAAGAACAGGACCCAAAGTTTGGGACTTGTCGTCAAGAAAGGAAGATTAAAAATTTTCTGTAGGAATGAGTGGCCTAATGTTAATGTGGGCTGGCCTGTGGAAGGGACTTTCCATCTCCCTATTATTTTCCAAGTTAAGGATGTTGTGTACTGGCCATGTACCGGTCATCCTGACCAGGTTCCTTATATCACCACCTGGAAAGACCTGGTAGAGGACCCTCCCACCTAGCTCAACCCAATTTTGCCACCCCCACAGAGGCAGCCAGACATGGTCCTCATGGTTCATGAAAAAGCTTGTGCAAAAGAACCAGCTAGAGCCACCACGCCACCCTACCCAGTCCTAAAGGGTGGTGTGGAACCAGAAGACTTTTTTCCTCCCCCTTACCAGCCTCCTCCCACTGGCCCACCACAGCAGGAACAACTTTCCCCAGGAGGGGCAGAGGCAGTGGGGGGGCTGACGGGGAGCCCACCTTACACCAGACAATGGGCCCACCGTGAACAGCCCCGGCCAGCAGCTGACTCCACTGCATTGCCGCTTTGAGCTGTAGGGCCCCTGGATGAGGACGGGAGTCAGCCCCTTCATTATTGGCCTTTCGCCACAAGTGATCTGTACAATTAGAAGATGCACAACCCTAAGTTCTCAGAAAAGCCTACAGCTCTCATTGATTTGTTAGACTCTATCCTTTGTACCCACCGGCCTACTTGGGATGATTGCCAGCAGTTGTTGCAGGTATTATTCACAACTGAAGAAAGGGAAAGAATTCAGATGGATGCCAGGAAGTCCATCCCAGGTGACAACGGGAACTCCACTGCAAGCCTGGCACGGATAGATGCCGTGTTCCCGCTAGTTTGCGCCGATTGAGACTTCATTACGGCAGAAGGTAAGGAAAGGCTCCAGGTCTACCACCAGACTCTGATGGGGGATCTCGGGAAAGTGGCTCAGAAGCTGACTAATCTGGCCAAAGTAGGAAATGTGCAGCAGGAGAAGACTGAATCTCCTGTAGGCTTTTTAGAGAGAATCATGGAAGCATTTCGTGCTTACATGCCCATGGATCCAGAGGCTGAGGAGAATAAGGCCACAGTTATTATGACCTTTGTCAATCAGTCTGCCCCTGATATTAAAAGAAAACTTCAGAGAATAGATAGGCTAGCTGAGAAATCCTTACAAGACTTATTAGCATAATAATAGAGAAACCCCAGAAGAGAAACATGCCCGAACTGCAGCAGCTACAAGTAAGAAACAGACACAGGAGTTAGCCAAGATTCTGCTTGCTTCCATGGTGGATTCCCCTGGAGAACAAGAACAGAGGTTGCAGAAGCTTGCCAAGGGTGACGGTAAGGAGCCATCCCAGGGAGGAGCGCCCACAATTGTGCAAAGACCAATGTGCATACTGCAAGGAGAGTGGACACTGGGCCAGAGTCTGTCCAAAGAAACAGGGCCATCCCCAGGGTAAAACACACATTTTGGAATTTGGGGAACACAGTGATTAGAGGGGTTGGGATTTGGATCCCCTTTCTGAGCCCAGGGTAACTCTCAAAGTGGAGCAGACTCCAATAGACTTTTTGGTTGACACGGGAGCTCAACATTCAGTTCTGATTGAGAACCAAGGCAAATTAGCTAACAAAAAGTCCTTGGTACAGGGTGCCACCAGGACGAAACAGTATTCATGGACTACCGAAAGAACTGTTGACTTAGGGAGGGGCTGGGTATCCCACGCTTTCATGGTCATCCCAGACTGTCCATACTCATTGCTAGGTAGAGACCTTTTAACCAAAATTGGAGTCACAATTTCCTTTGGACAAGGTAGCCCCCAGGTCACAGATGGGTAGCGGAACCCTATCAAGGTCCTGACAATGCGCCTGGAAGATGAATATAGACTCCGCCACCAGCCTCAAAACATTAGAAAAGATAGGTCAAACTGGCTGACCACCTGCACAACTGCATGGGCAGAAACAGGAGGGGTGGGACTGGCGGTGCACTGACTGGCAGTGCACTGACCCCCAGTGATAGTAGAGCTCAAGCCCGGAGCTGAGCCCATCCAGGTAAGACAATACCCTATGTCGTCGGAGGCCAGGAGAGGAATCCGGCCACATATCAGGCGCCTCCTTGAAGCGGGGATTTTAATTCCCTGCCAGTCATCCTGGAACACCCCCCTGCCACCAGTCAAAAAGCTCCATACCAAAGACTACTGCCCGGTGCAGGACTTACAGGAGGTCAACAAGTGAGTATTAGACCCGACCGTGCCCAATCCATACACTCTCCTAAGTTCCCTGCACCCCTACCGAATCTGGTACACAGTACGAGATCTAAAAGATGCTTTCTTCAGTCTGCCCTTGGCACCCCAGAGTCAAACCCTGTTTGCTTTTGAATGGTGCAACCCAGAATGGGGCCTTAATGGACAGCTGACCCAAGGATTCAAGAACTCACCAAGCATCCTTGAAGCTCTACGTGAAGACCTGAGTGAGTACCACAGGCAACACCCCAATCTCACCCTCCTCCAATATGTAGACAACATCCTGATAGCCAGGATGACAAACAAAGCTGTGAGAGTGGTACATGGGACCTGCTCGATACCCTGGGGAATCTGGGATATCGGTCCAGATCTGTCAGACAACAGTAAGTTATTTGGGCTACATTTTAAAGGATGGGCAAAGGTGGCTTTCAGATGCCTGGAAAGATACTGTACTGAAGATCCCCACTCCCAACACACCAAGACAAGTTTGGGAGTTCCTGGGAACTGCTGGGTTCTGTAGATTATGGATCTCTGGGTTCGCTGAGATAGCCAAGCCCTTGTACGAGGCCACCAAAGAAGGGTGACCCTTCTGTTGGTCGGAGGACATGGAAAAGACCTTTCAGAACCTTAAAACCGCTCTGCTGTCCTCCCCTGTGCTGGGCCTCCCATACATTACAAAACCCTTCCACCTTTATGTGGATGAGTGCAGAGGCATAGCTAAAGGGGTGCTGACCCAGACTCTGGGACCATGGAATCGGCCGGTGGCGTACCTATCAAAAAAACTGGACCTGATAGCAGCGAGCTGGCCCCCATGTTTACACATTATAGCAGCTACAGCCTCAATGGTTAAGGATGCAGATAACATAACCCTGGGACAGGAGCTGGTGATAACCACCCCCCATGTGTCGTCGACCATGGAACTTAACTATTCAGAGACACAGAGGCAGTTCTGCACACAGAATGATTGATTGAAAGGGGACTGAGGCTCGCTCAGGCACTCAGCGACAACCCATGTTTATTGGGAGTTTTTATACACACTGATCAGATAAAAGTATAG
>CAUYON010024567.1:0-19342 GCA_963573935.1 Arctocebus calabarensis | reverse complement strand
AAATGGCCAGGCGTTGTGGCAGGCACCTGTAGTCTCAGGTACTTGGGAGGCAGAGGCAGGAGACTCGCTTGAGCCCAGGAATTGGAGGTTGCTGTGAGCTGTGATGCCACAGCACTCTATCCAGGGTGAGAGCTTGAGGCTCTGTCTCAAAAAAAGAACTAGCTGGGCCTCGTGGTGGGCATTTGTAGCCCCAGCTACAAAGGAGGCTGAGGCAAGAGGATTGCTTGGGCGATCTGAATTTGAGGTTGCTGTGAGCTATGATGCCACAGCACTCTACTGAGGGCAACAAAGTGAGACTCTGTCTCAAAACAAAAATTATGAAAGGGGAATAGGCTTTTGTTGATGATTATCAAACGTTTGATCTTTGCCACTCTGACAGGTGAGAAATAGTGTCACCGGTGAGATTGTGGCATCATCGGCATTTCCCTCTGCAAACTTCCTGGGCTTGCTCTGCAAATCTGCCCTTCCTACCTGGGCTGTGTATACACCAACCCAGGCCCCAGGTCTGTGGGTCAGGGCACTTCCAAGAGCACCCCAGCTTGGCTATTAGTGGGGGCATCCGTGACCAAGAGGCCTTTTCTGCTTGGATTCCTTCAGAGGAAACATGCAGCGGCAGCATGAAGGACAGTTATGTGTGAAGGGGATCGCTAACCCTCCTTGTGTGAGGGGCCCAGAGGGGTTTGCAATGGCATCGTAGAGGGCTAACGGGGCTGGTTGCCATGGTAGCCGGCCAATCCCTTTGCACTTGGTCTGGGGATCTCGCTCTAGGATTCAGGTGTGCTGGGCCTAAAGCTCTCAGCCTGGCGGCATTTGGGGGCTAAGGACACAGGGTCTTCAGTTCTCACAGACAGCAGGAGAAGGGCCTTAGCAGGGATCGTGGCTAGAAACTGTGTCAAGGAAAATATCCCCTATTCATCCATCTCTCCCTTTCTGGAAGAATTCAGTGCATCCATCATTTCATTTTAGAAGACGCAGACAAGAAGAAAATGGCCTAGGAAACTGAAATCCCAGTACTGCTGTGTGTCTGATGAGCAATGCTGGAAACAAAGAGTCTGCACAGAAGGGTTGAAGGAAATCAAGTTAAGGAGGATAGTCTTAGGGATTCCGAAGGCAGAATGAGACCTATTCTGAATCTCTTTGTGCTGTTTGGTATAAAACTGTTTCAATATGTTGAATAAAGACAAGGTAATATTTATAACAATAGCACCACAAACCTGATGTTGCCATTACTAAGCCCCCTTTCCCGGTAAAACCCAGGGTAGATTGTTTCTTAACACTGCTCTCCTTTATATGACAGAATTATTTTCAGTAAGGACCATTAATAATCAGCAATACTCATTATCTTCTTGCTTCATACTTAGATTTGAAATTGATGATTGATTTAAAAAGAGGTATGAATTACTATAATATTTAAATGTATTATTTAAATTCAATATTAAAATATTTAATATGTGCATCTTCACACTGACAAACAGCCTTGAAAAAAATATTTCATATATGAATCAAAATTTGGACTTACCAAACTAAATAATTACATGTTTTAGTTCACGCCATTTTGCTGTTTTTAATTTTAAGCACAAATACAAACTCCAAGTAGTCAAATAGAATAATGGAAGTGATAAAACTCAGGGTCTCTTTCTTTTTCTTTTCTCTCTCTCTTTCTTTTTTTTTTGTAAACCCAAATGAAACCTTAATTATACTCACTCTATGACAAAATCTCTCTCTCTCTCTCTCTCTTTTTTTTGAGGTCTTATTTTGTCGCCCTCTGTAGAGTACTGTGACACCATAGCTCACAGCAAACTCAAACTCTTGGGCTCAAGAGATTCTCTTGTCTCAGCCTCCAGAGTAGCTGCGATTACAGGCACCCCCCACAATGCCTGGCTACTTTTTTCTTTAGAGACATGGTCCCACTTTTGCTTAGGCTGGTCTCAAACCTGTGAACTCAGGCAATCCACCCTCCTCGGCCTCCCAGAGTGCTAAGATTACAGGATTACAGGCATAAGCCACTGCACTGGGCCAAAAATGTCTTTCTTTTCTTTTAGATCACCACATGCTATTGTTTATTTCCAACATACTCTTTAAACACAGGAATATTGAAGGTTGAAGAGATTAGAAATATATTCAAAAAACACCCAAACAAATGAAAACTGTTATGATCTTGCAATTGAAATTGAGTGGAAGTTGGAGAGTCTACTAAGTAGGACAATTAAGTTCACAAACTCGTCCTAGAAAAAGTGCTACATAGCTTGTAGCTGAATATCATTACAGTCACCTTCCAAGAATTCCTCTTAGCTGTCTGGTGAATGTAGCCATATTCAGCTATGAAGTATGCAGCACTTTTTCTAGGATAAGCTTGTGAACTTAATTGTCTGACCTCATATTTTGTGTTGCTGTAAAGGAGTACCTGAGGATAGGTAATGAATTAAGAAGAGAAGTTTACTTGGCTCATGGTTCTGTACACTGAACAAGAAGCATGGGACCAGCATCTTCTTCAGGTTGGTACCACTCATGTTGGGAGGGGAAGGGGAGACAGTGTATGCGGAGACCACACCAGTGAAAAGGGAAGCCAGAGAGGAAGCTAGTGAGGAGGAGGGAAGTGTTAGGCTCTTTTTAACAACGAGCTATCTTGGGAACAAACAGAGCAAGAACTCACTCGCAATGCCTTGCATTAATCTATCCACGAGGGACCTGCCCCCATGAGCAAAACACTCCCCAGTAGGCCTCACCTCCAACATTGGGAACCAAATTTTCAAATGGAGTTTGGAGGAGTCAAATATCCAAACCATAGCACTGAGTCACTTGTGTATGTCAGGGGCTGACTGTAGAACTAGTTCTTTAAATTAGTTTGGAACACAATGTTTATTAAAGATTGTATCAGTTAGTGACTACCCAAGAGATATAAATCACACCAGTGATTTGATTAGGGAAAATTTTATAAAGAATAATTAACTAATAGCAGGGATTTAACCACCATGAGAGGTAAAGAAAACTGAATAATATGGGAATAACAGATGTAGGAAGCAGTTACTACCTTCAGGACTGAAAGTACCTAAGTGTATTAGATTTTCATTGTTGAGTCATGAATTAGCACAAATTTAGGAGTTTAAAACAATATCTTTGTTCAGCTGCTATGAAAAACGGTGTGGTGCTTTCTCAAAAAAAAAATTACTATATGATCCAGCAATTCCAGTTCTGGGTGTATGCCCAATAGAACTGAAAGCAAGGATTCAAACAGGTGTCTGTACGTCCAAGTTCATAGCAGTGTTATTCTCAATAGTCAATAGGTGGGAGTGACCAAAATCTTCCTTAATGAATGTGTAATA
The DNA here is from genome assembly GCA_963573935.1 of Arctocebus calabarensis. NCBI lineage: Eukaryota > Metazoa > Chordata > Mammalia > Primates > Lorisidae > Arctocebus > Arctocebus calabarensis. The sequence continues at coordinate 16,019 of CAUYON010024567.1, read as the reverse complement.
AACAAAATGTGGCATATATATGTATGTATATATATATATATATATATACACACACACACACACAATAGAACATAGCATAGCTTCAAGAAGGAAAAAATTCTGATATATACTATGTCATGGATCAACCTTAAAAATACTATGCAAAGTGAAATAAACCAGACACAAAAGGACAAAAAAGGACAAATAGTGTTGTATTCCACTTATTTACTTATTTGGAATGGTCAAATTCATAGAGACAGAAGAGAATAGTTGTTTTCCAGGAGTGGGGGACAGGAAAATGAGGTTATTTTTAATGGAGACAGACTTTCAGTTTGGGGTGATGAAAGAGTTCCAGAGATGGGTGATGGTTGCACAACAATGTGAATGTACTTAATTACACTGAGCATTAGACTTAAAAATGGTTAAAAGCGGTACATTTTATGTTATGTGAATTTTAGCACAGTAAAGAAAATTAACCTCCCTTCCATTGGTTGGCTCATAGTTCTGTAGGTCAGCAGTTCTTTGTTCAGGGCATGACAAGACTGAAGGCAAAGTGTCGGATGAACTGGATTCTCCTACTGAGGTTCTGGAGCAAAATTCACTTCCATGCTCATCTTATATTGGTCAGATTCGGTTCCTTGCAGCTGTGGGATTGAAGTCTCCTATTTCCCTAACAGCTGTTGGCTGGGGGCCACTTTCAGCTCCTAGCTGCCACCCACATTTCTTGCCATATGGGCCCCTCCGTATTCAAAGGAGCATTGGCAAGTCAAATGTCTTTGAATCTCTACCTTTTCCTGTCTCTGACTTCTAAAACTGGATTAAAAGGACTCATGTGATTAGGCCAGGCTCATTCAGATCATCTCCCTTTCTTAAAGTCAGCAGTGTCACCACATAAAATCTAATCACAGAATTGCAATTCATTACATTTTCAGTCCTGGGGATTATACAGGGAACATATGCCTGGGGTGTCCTTGGAGGCTGTTTTAGATTTAGACCCTGTGGGAGAAAAAGGCGGTTAGCTTCACAGTGGCAAATTTCTCTGAAGCTCTGCAAGCCAGGGCTGGTGAGCAGAAAACAATATGCTGGGGTGTTCACAAAACTCTCCCGGAAGCTTCTCACAGGGCACTGGTGAAATTCTTTAAGAAGCCACCTGCTTGCTGGCTGCCATGCCATAAAGAGCAAGAAAAGCTCTTGAACCAGGAAGAGCAGTGCCCCTCCAGCGCCCTCTACTGGCATAGTCTAACCTTGCACCAACTGGCAAAGGGAGCCTTTTCAAGGTCCAGCTCCTGTATCACAAAGCTCAGCAGAAAAAGGATAGATTTGGAACTGAGAGAAAAAAATACTTGATAACTGAGACAAAGAATAAGCAATAAAATGTGAAAATGTGAAGTTTATTTCTGTATGTGTGCATGTGTCTATGTCTACATCTCTCTTTTTTTTTGAGATAGAGCCTCAAGCTGTGGCCCTCGGTAGAGTGCGGTAGCATCACAGCTCACAGCAACCTCCAACTCCTGCGCTTAAACGATTCTCTTGCCTCAGCCTCCCAAGTAGCTGGGACTACAGGCGCCCACAACAATGCCTGGCTATTTTTTGGTTGTAGTTGTCATTGTTGTTTGGTGGGCTGGGCTGGATTCAAACTTGCTAGCTCAGGTGTATGTGGCTGGCGCCTTAGCTGCTTGAGCTACGGGCACCCCGCCTGAGCCACTGTATGTCTCCATCTCAATAGTAATAACAGCAGTTTCTGGTTAAACCAACATTTTATTTTTTATGGGATAAAATCCCCTAGTGCTTGGATATTTGACCCCTCCAAACCTCATTTTGAAATTTGGTTTCCAGTGATGGACGTGGGCCTAATGGGAGGCGTTTTGGTCATGGGGGCAGATCCTTCATGAATAGATTAATCCCCAAGCATGGAGCATGGTGAAAGTAAAAGGAAAAAGCAAACCGAATGATTTTTAATTTGTTTTATTGTTATCAATTTCTCTGCAATAATACAGGAAGTCCCGAGTTTACAAACAAGATAGGTTCTGTAGGCTTGTTCTTAAGCTGAATTTGTATGTCAGTTGAAACAGCTACATTTACGTATCACCTATTATAGCCCCTGTTCATAAGTGTGAGTCATATATACATTGGATGTTTGTAATTCAGGGACTGCCTGTAAACCTCATATTGCCTGTGCTCAGGGTGGACATACTGCCTTTTCTCTGTTTCTTTTTCCCTGGAAGTCACCACTATTATGAATTTTGTGTTTATCATTCTGTTGCTTTTTAAAACTTTTGCCTAACATGTCATATTGTTTTATGGATTCCCGAATGTATGTCAATTGATTCTAATTGTGCTATGTTTTGGATGGGGTTTGTTCCCACGAAAACATGCTGAAATTTGACTAGAGGGTGGCAGTGTTGAGGACTTGGACTTGTGGGTGGTGTTTGGGTCATGGAAGTGAGTCCCTCCTGTATAGATAAAAGCCCTGCCTCAGGGGATGAGTGAGTGCTCCCTCTGGGAGAATGGACTAGTTCCCTCACAGGCAGGGAGTGTGGGTAAAAAGTCTGGCTTCCTCCATTGCTTACCAGATGAATTCTGTACACCGCCGGCTCCCTTGTGGCTTTCCACCTTGAGTGGAAGCAGCCTGAGGCCCTCAGCAGGAGCTGAGCAGATGCCGGTTTCATGGCTCCTGGACTTCCCAGCCTGAAGAACCAGGAGCTAAATAAATTCTTTTTCCTCATAAATGATCCAGTCTTGGGTATTCTGTTACAGCAACACTCAATAGACTAGGACAGTTTTATTTCTTTGCAACTTCGTTTTTCTTTTACACTGAAACACAGTCCCATTTGATCACTGCCCTCACTAGGGCTCAGCATTTCAGAGCTGTTCCCTTCGCGTTCCCTATTATTTGCTCTCAGGGACATTCCTGATTCTCCCTTGTTGATGAAGAAACCTGTTGCCTTAATCTCTCGACCATTTCTTAGTCTCAGTGAATTGTACCCCTGCTTTTCCTGAGAAACACCTCTCTCTCATGTCTAGTGCCAAGCAGAGGGAATTGTTCTGAAATCCCAAGGAAGTAGGATTTCAGAACCTTGCACTGTCCAATATGGTAGCCACAAGCCATAGGTGGCTATTTAAATTTAAATGAGGTCAAATGAATGACATAATATTAAAATTCTGTTTCTCACTTGCACTATTTACAATTTAAGTGCACTGTAGGCACATGTGACTGAGGGGCAGGTGGGACAGTGCTGATCGAGAACATTTCTGACATCACAGAAAGTTCTATTGGCTAGGTGCTCTGTGATAACTGGAGATAGTGATGAGGGGTTTTGAGCTGGAGAAGCTGAAGTATACACAGGATCACGTATACACAGCTGAAGTATACATGCTGGATCACGTATACACAGGAAGGTCTTGGTAAGGAGTTGGATTTTAAGTCCAGCTGGAAGTCATGATGGCTTTTAAGCAAGGGCATGGCATTGCCTGGTTTCTGTTTTAAGAGGATCACTCTGGCTGTTATGGAGATGAATTGCAAGGAGGCAGAAATGGAAGTGGGGAAGAGGCCCAGGGAGAGAAGGAGGAGGTTTGTGGGGAGGTTCACAAAGTGGTTATGGGAGGTAATGATGGGATGGTGGTGGTTTGTGCTGAGCTGTGACAATGGAGCTGGACAAAAGTGGACAGAAACAGGAGACATTTAGGAGAATAGATAGAACTTGCTCCCCCTAGGCTGTGGGTGAGCGCAGAGAGCGTACCATGAGGGTGGCTTCAGGGACTCAGGGCTGTAACTAATTCAGGGAGAGACCTCATTCCCAACCAGTGGTCTCAACCCTGGGTGGGAGCTGTAAAATATACAAGGCACTCAGGACTCATCCCTTAAGAGTCTAAAATAATTGGCTTGTTGGTGGGGACTGGATATTTGTATTGTTCCTAAAAGCAGACTGGACTCCAGAGTCAGTGAACATAAAATAAATTGTTTCCCCATGCAGTTGTAATGTGCATCCAAGAGTAAGAGGCACTTTTACAATACAAGGGAACAGCAGGGAGCCTGTGTTGGGTTCAAACACAGTACCTGGAGCAGGAGTTGAGTGTTTTGGAGGCACAACCCAGGGACTGCCATGCATCTCATTGAGTAAAATAAAAAAACCATAGAAAGGTGAAATGTAGCTCAAGGCATCAGTGGGTTGAGGCATTTAGCTTTAGTGGAAGATTAGCTTGGGCATCAGAAGTTTCAGCACAGTTATCGACAGGAACCATCAGTGGAGATAACTTTAATGGTAATGGGTTGACAGTTTTGGCATCAGCAGAAGACATTACCGCAGCTATTAGGAGTTGGAAAGGCAGGAGTCGGAGTTGGCCAAACAATGAGGTCACTGTACTTGACATTGTTTCTGTCTGCCAGGATTGTTTCCTTGGGAGGATCCCTTTCCCTGTCTTTCCCTTGGCCATGGTGTTGTCGATCATGATGTCCTCCTTTGGCCATTTGGCTAGGCCAATCATAGACCTTTCCTGGATTCAGTGATTGGTTCAGAGGTGGTCACACACCTCAGACAGCACCAATCACAGTTCTTCCATGAGCAGTTGTGTCTGGATGCTGCACAAGATGGCATCATGTAGGTTATTTATGTAGAGGTTATCAATTGCTGCTTAATGGATTACACTAGAACATAGTGGCTTAAACAAATGTTTTATTATCACTCAGTTTCTGCAGGTGGGGACTTCAGACAAGGCACAATGGGATTGTTTCTTTGCTGTGATGTCTGAGCTCCTAGGCGTCTATGACTATGGATTCATCTGAAGACACCTCCACACATAAGGTTTGTTGCTGATGTTGGTTGTCAGCTGAGCCTAAAGGAGATACCAGTGTGTGTCTCTAGCCCCAATAGGTGCCTGAGACACAGACCAGAGTCTAATCACCCTCATACCACTGAAAAATCAGCTCTCATGGGACATCTCTGAGCAAAGTTAAGCAGATCGCTCTTGCAAGGTGACTTTTACATGGACTCCAGAGTCAGTGAACACAAAATAGATTGTGTTTTCTGATCCCCAAAAGGCAGGATGTCATTCAGCCAGCTGGAGAAAAAAGTTCAGCCCCAAAGATAAGTGGAAACTAAATTTGTCTGCCTCTCATCTAAGTCCCAAGGTTAGAGCAAGATCTGGAGAGCAGGGCTGGTTTTTGACCTCGAACAGGTTGTTAATTACCTTGAATGGGTCCCACGTGATGCTTTTAAGTGCACAGATTTTGCCCAGAGAGGATGCAGTGGGCAGTTTGGTTTGGGCCTGGAGCAGGACGTGAGTGAGGTTTTACGGATCCACCTCCCTGGGCATTCTGAGCTCATCCTTGGGTCGAGGAGGCCTGTGGGGTCCGAGGGGCAGAGTGGGAGAGTGTCTGGGAATTCTTATTTTGTTTGTTTTGCTTTAACTCAGGAGCACTGAGGTGTGGTGTAGCAGCAGTGAATTCTTCCTCTAGCACCCTTACCCTCAAATGCTACTTTTTCGACAATTCATTCCTGGTATGTGGTGTAGAATTTATCATCCAAACCAGGACACAGTTAATATTGATACTGGGGCCAACAGGTGAAAATGAGGATCTTGCAGGCCAGAGTTGCATCGCCATCCCAGGGCAGAGTGGAGAGAAGGGAGTTGCGTGTCAGCCAGAAATCAGAGGCGTTCAGAGAGGGGAGCATGAGGACGGAGGCTTCTTAACCACGCTGGCCTTTGCCCTGCGTCCCTCATCTGTAAACACCGCTTGGCCTGCTTTCCTCTTGCTGAATTTAGGAGGGAATTGACTGAAAAGGTATAGTCCTGAAAGTCACCCTGACTTTTTGATTTTTAATTGATACATCATAATATACCTGTAGTAAAGAAAAGTTACGCGTGTGCACTCCTGTGTAACCACCAGCCAGGTCAGGATTTAGAATGTTTTTCTGGCTGGAATTTTTTAGTGTCTTTCATCCTACTGGGAAAGGGGGTTGTATGTTGTGTTTATTTTAGATTCTTACATCTGCTGCCGTTAGTTTCCTATGGCTGTTGTGACAATTGCCACACATGTAGTGGCTTAAAACAACACAAACATATCATCTGACAGTTCTGGAGGTCAGAAATCTGATGCGGGTCTCACTGAGCTAAAATCCAAGGGTCGGCACGGCTGTGTTCCTTGTGGAGTGGCCGGGAGAGAATCCATTTTCTTGCCTTTTCCAGCTTGAGGCAGCCAGCATTCCTTGATTCCAGGTTCCTTCCTTCTACTTGTACAAAGAGCAATGTCCAGTTGACTTTCTGATATTGCATCGCTCTGAACTCACTTTTCTGCTACCTTCTTCCCAATGTATGGACTATTGTGCGGGACCCTCTATCTGGGTAATCCAGGGTAACCCCCTCATCTCAAGGTCAACTGATTAGTGACTTTAACTTCATCTTTAATTCTCTCTTGCCACGTAACATAATATATTCATAGGTTCTGGGGATTAGATGCATGCATCTTTAGAGGGGCATTGCCCAGTTACTACACATACAGATGTTACATGTATACTCATTAAGGAACAAAGCCCCCTCACCTCAACTCATTATAATATTTTCACAGTTAAACAGTGCAAATTCCTGGGAGGGGAAAGAGGAGGAGAGAATTTACATGTATCAAGCACCTAATGTGCGCCTGGCACATAGTTTTGGGATTTCACAAAGATGATGACACTCCTAGAATTTCTTGGTTGTGTAAAGTTAGAGATGCTTTCTACTGCAGAGGACTTAGGCTGACTCCTAGTGCCTTCAGCCAACTGGGCTTTATTTCTCTCATATAAAAAGATGTCTGGAGGTAAATGGCTGTTGATCTTGAGTCAGTACTCTAGTAGTGTGGGGTTAGTACCTCTAAGTTCTGTCTGCTTTTTCTAACTACTTATTGCCTCATGGTCAAAAGATGGCTGCCCTTGCTCCAGGCATCATGTCTGTTTTCAATGCAAAAGGTGGAGAGAAGGAAGAATGGCACCAACTTCAATTATTAGTTTATTTATCTATTTTTAATCAGAAATGAAAAATCTCTTTCAAAATTCTCCCTATCCTGCAGATGTCTATCTACATATTATAATATTTGGGCATATGGTCATTCCTAGCTGGGAGGGAGCCTTGAAAAGTGATTTTGTTGTTGTTGTTTTTATTCCTTTTCAGTCAGAGCCCGGGGTGAGGGGATGGGGGTGGGGAACAAATGGGGCTGGGAAAAGAATCGGCAGCTAAGCTGTTGTGTTTACCAGGGTGAAATTGTTCCTATTGTCACTGGCCTCTTACCTCTCTTGCCTGAGGTCTCATAGGTTGAAAGTGGAGGAGTCAAAATTCAAATTCTTTTTTTTTTTTAATTGTTCTATGCATTTATTGTTAGCTATTATTAATGCAAAAAGGGGACAAAAAGCTCACAAACACTCTACACAATTTCCTAAGACACATTGTGGGGTAAGGGGAAGTGACTGAGATGTATCAATAGTATGAGTATCCTGAGGTCTGGAAGGATGCATTCCTGGGGGAGGCAGACCTCTAATTCCTGCTGGAGGGGGTCTCGTTCCTGGAGGGGGCATGCCTATTGGTGTTCCTCAGCAGGGGGAAGTCCAATTGGTGGGCCCAAGGGTGGCCTCATACCAGGTGGAGGAGCCATAATGCTGGAGGTGGTGTTGCTCTGCCTTCAGGGGGAGGTGGGGTCCCTCGTCCTGGGGGATACTGGGTTGGGGCTCCAGCAATGCTGGCAGTAGCAGCAACAGCAGCAGCTGCTATGGTGCCTCTTCCCTGTGGAGTCACTACCTGCTGGGATGGTCCCCCAACTCCTCGGACTGGGTTGCTAACCCAGCAGGAGCCTGAGGAATTGGTACAACAGCTGGTACTCCTCAGCCAGCTGCCCTACCAACTCCAGGGCCTCCTGTAGCTCCAGCAAGTGGTACTTGAGCAATGCCAGTATCTTTGGGGGATGCCCCTCCACAGTCATGGATACCAAGTTCTCCCCAGGTAGCAGCACAGACCCCAAATCCGCTTTTCTTCACATTCCGGCTGCTTCTCATTCTTTGGCTTGATCTTCCTGAACTCATCACAATCAGAGAGAATCAAATTCATATGTTTGTCACAAACCTTGAAGGTGCCAGTGAAGATCCGGCCACCCTGCAGGATACATCTCATTCTATAGTCAATGTGCTGCAGCATCTTGCTACTCTTGCCCACAGTCATGATTGCTGCTCCACCAAAGCTGATGTCCACAGTCAAAACTTCTTGATTTAAGACCAAAGGGGGAAGGCTGTGGATAAAGGTGATGCAGGATCTCCTAGAAATAATGCAAACTGGGTCGAAACTTCCAACAATAGATGGAGTCTGGTTTTTGTTTGTGATCAGTTTCTTCACTGTTCTAATACTGCTTTAACCAGGTCTTGGTGTCTCAGCTAAGAGTGCCTGTCTTAGTTCAGCCTGGAACCCACCACAGGAGCTTGTCGCTGCTGAGAACGCCTGGGGTACAACTGACGCTCTTGGTTGCTCAGTGAGGCTTTTCTCCTGTGTCTGACCTGCACTTCCACCTCTGGCACGTGCTGTTCCGCAGTCCGTCTCAGGTGTAAGCGATCCCTTGCTCGCTCCATCGCGTCTCTGACCGCTTCTCAGCCCGAGGCCCAGGCATCTCTGGTGGCAAACAGGCTCTGCCTCAAATTCTTTTTTTTGAGACAGATTCTATGTTGCCCTTGGTAGAGTGCCATGGAGTCACAGCTCACAGCAACCTCAAACTCTTGGGCTTAAGCAATTCTCTTGCCTCAGCCTCCCAAATAGCTGGGACTACAGGTGCCCTCTACAATGCCCGGCTATTTTTTAGAGATAGAGTCTCACTTTGTTGCCCTTGGTAGAGTGCCATGGCTTCACAGCTCACAGCAACCTCCAGCTCCTGGGCTTAGGCAATTCTCTTGTCTCAGCCTCCCGAGTAGCTGGGACTACAGGTGCCCGCCACAACGCCTGGCTATTTTTTTGTTGCAGTTTGGCTGGGGCCGGGTTTGAACCCACCACCCTTGGTATATGGGGCCAGCACCCTACTCAGTGAACCATAGGCACCGCCCAGTGCCTGGTTAAGTTTTGGTTGCAGTTGTCATTGTTGTTTAGCTGGCCCATGCCAGGCTTGAACCCACCAGTCTTGGAGTCTGTGGCCGGCGTTTTACTCACTGAGCTATGGGCGCCGAGCCAAACCTCAAATTCTTAAACTCACACATTCCACTGCTCCACACTGCAACTTAATATCTTTTAAAAAAATTAGTGGTTAAAATTATTCTGTATGAGTATAATTTACATAGAGTAAAATACACAGATCTTAAAACGTACAATTGGATAGGTTTTGACAAATGCATACACCTCTACACCAGAAAGTACTCTTGTGACCCTTCCCAGTTAACACCTCACCTTTCCACTACTCTGATTTTAGCATCATATCTTTGTTTTGCATTTTAAAAGAATTTCATAAATAAAATCACAAAACACCCATGCTTTAGCGTTTGGCTGCTATTCCCTCAACATTAGGTTTCTGAGATTCATCTGTGTTTTTGCCTGGATCAGTTGTTTTCTTCCCTTTTATTGTAGAAATGCATTCCATTGAACAGATATACCACAGTTTGTTCACCCTTTCTTCTGTTGATAGTTATGAGAATGGTTTCCAGTTTGGGTGATTATGAATACAGCTGCTATGAATGTTCTTGTTCAAGTCTTTTTTTGTGGGCATGTGTGTTTGTTTCTGTTGGACGTCAGCCTAGCAGTGGAATTGCTGGTAATGTGTTGGATGCGTATTTACTTAGTTAGAAATGGCTTGGATGCCTCTTGATAATGGTCCTGATAAAAGCAGGGCAGATGGAGAATGTAGGGAAAAGGTCCAGGAAAACAAGAGCTTCAGGGACCTCACGTGTATAAATAAGAGAGGGATGACGGGCACGTGGCACCTGGAAGGCAATGAGGAAGGATGAAGAGAGGGATGTGGAATTGAAACACAGCCTCTCAGCTCTGGATGCTTTTTTTTTTTTTTTTTGAGACAGAGCCTCAAGCTGTCACCCTGGATAGAGTGCTGTTGCATCCCAGCTCACAGCAACCTCCAGTTCCTGGGCTCACGTGAGTCTCTGGCCTCCGCCTCCCAAGTAGCTGGGACTACAGGCACCCGCCACAATGCCCGGCCATTTTTTGGTTGCAGCCATCATTGTTGTTTGGCCGGCCCAGGCTGGATTCGAACCTGCCAGCTCAGGTGTACGTGGCTGGCGCCTTAGCCGTTGAGCCACAGGCGCCGAGCCTCTGGCTGCTTTTGAAGCATGTTTCCAGGTATTCTGATTTTAGTCTATTGGTTTTTCAACCTTAGCTTCCCAATGGAATCACCAGGAGCTTTTTAAAAAAATGCTGGTCCCTGAGTCCTACCCCCAGAGCATCTGAATTTAAGGCATGTGGCCTGAGCACCTGAATTTTTAAAAGCTCTTCAGGTGACTCTTATGTGCCATCAGGGGTGGGAACCACTGCTTTAAAGCAAATCCTTCATAAACTTTAATTTTAAAATGCAAATTCTGGTTCAGAACATCTGGATTGGCACCCGAGATTCCACGATTCTGACAAGCTCCCAGTTGCTGCTAATGCTGTTGGTCTGTGGACCTCCCATTGAGCAGCAGTGTTTAATGAGAAGTTACAAATATGTTTTTTTTTTTTTTTTAACATGGGAAATCTCATAATTAGAATACAAACAAGAAAACAAACAGGTCATTGTGTACACCACCCAAGTCTGTCGCCTGAATCTCCCTGCGGGCTGCTGGTTTAATGTGTGTCTCTCAGTCTCTCCCTCCATATCTCATAACGGGTTTCCTGTTATGGTCAGGATGCAGGGATTCTGTGACATCTAAGACAAGACCCCTGTCTTCCAGGGGCTCAGATGTGGGTGGGTCTGGAGGCAGGGATGGACAGGACGGTGGGTGGGCTGTTGGCCTGTTTGGGGGACATGGTGATCTGAGAAAGGCCTCAGAATAGTCTTCCCTACACAACCCCAGGGCAATCTCACCCATAATTGGCATAACTGGTTTTCCTGCTGATGAGAATAGGCTAGACGAGGTCCAGACAGCTCCCCATCACACCCCAGCATTAGGAGCACGCATTTCTCCTCTCCCTTTATCGGATCAAAGTCTTCCATCAAGCTGTCTGGTTCTGTCTTATTCAATTAAACTTTTTAATCCAATTTGACCCATGCATTCATCTTCTTTGAAATCTGAGAGACGACAGCATCGGCTACAAATTGAGAGTAAATGGCTGAATTAGCTTTCAGAGAGGATTCAACGAGACTGTTTCTTTCCAGAGACCAACGGGCTGTTCAGAGGCAGCTGGATCTATAGGAGAAGCTGGCTGGGGGCTTGGATGAAGGGGAGGGGAGTCATAATCACCCTACGCCTTGGGACTCTTGGAGAGATGGCACAGCACAGAGTTTGGGAGCATAAACCCTGGAGCCAGAGCATCTGGAGTCAGGTGCAGCTGGGTGATATCAGACAAATGTTTGAAACTCTGTGCCTCAGTTTACCCACTTATAAGATGAAGATAAGAGCAACAGTACCTACCTCCTAGTACTGTTGGGAGGATTAAGTGCACCCCTAAATCTATGTGAAATTTACACAGACTAGCACTTGGTATGTGATAACACCTATATGTAAGTGTTAGGCAGTATCAATACCACACTGGACAATTTACTTGGCGTCGGCACATGATGTGGTGGAGCCACGTCACACATCTACTTAACTTTGTGGGAATTAAGCCATACAAGCGTGGCTGATTTATCACCTAGCAGAGATCAAACCAAACAATCTTTACCCAGGCATTTCTTTTAGGTTGTTTAACTAATGGACTAGCATTCTGTTGGAGGAAAAACTGGGACAGTTAATGATGCTGAGAACCATCCTTACTTTATGGATAACATAAAGGATTTTTCAAGGTGAATTTTGGGCTATATATGGTTTTTGCCTGAAATACTGACTTTTTTCAAATTTTCAACTGATCTTGGCCTTTACCATGTCCTACCTATGTGATCCTTGTCCACCCTAGTGAAGTCGGCAGGGTGTGTACAAATAATCAGATAGTGGAGCATGAGGCTTCAGACTGAGAGCTTGAGAATCAAACTGCCTGGGTTCAAATTCCATCTCTGTTACTTACTCCTGGAAGTATCAGAGATGAATCCATCTCTTTGTGTCTTCATGTTCATATCTGCAAGCAGAAAATATTCTAGTAATGATAATAAAAGTAAACTAAAAATAATACTCATCTCATAGGGTTGTTTCAGGATTAACTGGGTTAATGCACATGGAGGGCTTGGAACAGTGGCTAATAAATGCTCATCAGAAGCCGCCATAGCTAGGCCAGGCTCCGTGGCTCACACCTGTAATCCCAACAATCTGGGAGGCTGTGGTGGGAGGATCGCTTGAGCTCAGGAGTTCAAGACCAGACTGGGCAAGAGTAAGACCCCATCTCTACCAAATATAGGAAAATTAGCCAGGTAGGGTGGTGGGCTGAGTCCCAGTTACTCAGGAGCCTGAGGCAGGAGGATCACTTGAACCTAGGAGTTTAAGGTTGCCGTGAGCTAAGCTGATGGCATGGCACTCTAGCCTGGATGACAGAGTGAGACTCTGTCTCAAAAAAAGAAAAAAAAAAAAAAAAAAGAAAAGTCATAGCAAGAGTAAAATTACAATGATTAATGGCAGACCTTGTGTGATGCATTTGGTATGTATTATTGCATTTGAACCTCTGCTTTCTGCAGAGATGGGGAGGTTTGCCAAAGCCCTCAGTCCTCAAGCTCAGCTCTGTTGCTCATGAGCACACTGAGCCTCAGGCAGGACCCTGCAAAAAAGTATAAATGGTGTGAAGCTGTCCCCTCTAAGGGTGTCTGTCCCCTCTAAGGGTGTACAGAAGAACGTGAGCACCTACTATGTGCTGGGCGTTGTGCTAGGTGCATGATCTCATGTTCTCTGAGCCTCTGTGAGGTAGCTGCTGTCACCAGCCCTACTTTCATAGAAACTGAGGCACAGGGGCCTGTATCTGCTCCTTTCTGAGGTCCTAGCACCTATCCTGGATCTGTTGGGGGTAACTGTTTACTGGCTGAGAGTTTGTCTTCTGGGGTAAAGGCAGCATCTGTTTCATCCATCGTAAGAAAGAGAAGGTGGGGGAAATTGGTGTGCGGTTTGAGAAGAACACACAGGAAAGTAGAGCCCCGGGGCAGGCAGCCCAGGAGAGAGGCCACCTGGGGTTGTTGTGATGCATTGTCGGTCCAGAAATCCAACCAGGAGACAGCTGCTGTTTATGAAGCTGTTTATGGGGGTGTCTCCCCCTCCCTAGAGATGTTTGGCTTCATGTAAGGGTGTGTATGCATTGGGGGAGGGGCATGAGCCGGAAACAGAGTTTGGGTGGCCCCAGGTGAGTTTACTTACGACCTTCATGTGACTTTCACTTGGCCTACGGAAGAGATTCTTTGATCTGTTGAGTTTAAATTTCACTCTGCTGGGGGTAGGAAGATTTGGAAAAGGCAGGATCTAGGCTCAGAGCCTGTGGCTCGAGCAGCTAAGGCGCCAGCCACATATACCTGAACTGGCAGGTTCAAATCCAGCTTGGGCCTGCCAAACAACAATGATGATGGCTGCAACAAAAAGTAGCCAGGTGTTGGGTCGGGGGCCTGTGGCTCCAGCTACCTGGGAGGCAGGAGAATTGCTTGAGCCCAGGAGTTAGAGGTTGCTGTGAACTGTGATGCCACAGCACTCTACTCAGGGCAACAGCTTGAGGCTCTGTCTCAAAAAAAAAAAAAAAAAAAAAGAAAAGAAAAGGCAGGATCTAAAATGGGTTCAAATCGGCTAAGAGACTTTGTGCGTTACTTAACCTCTCTCTGGTTCAATATTCTCATCTGTACCATGGGATAATAATCTATCTTTCTTTCTTCCTTTCTTTCTCTCTCTCTCCCCCTCTCTTTCCTTCTTCCCTCCCTTCCTTCCTTCCTACCTTTTCTTCCCATTCTCCTATCACAATGCCGAGAACAACTGCATGCCCCTAATCTTACTGCTCCCTGCTTTTCTGAAGTCAATTATTTCTGTACAAATCAGGAGAAACCACAAGGCTTTGGAGACAGATGGCCTGGGCTTGTTTCCAAACCCGTCTGGGCCTCAGTTATCTCATATGTAAAATGGGAGTGATAGCAATAACGGCCTGTTAGTGCTATGAGCATCAGGAAAAGGAATGAGGCTCGGCACCTGTGGCTCAACCGGCTAAGGCACCAGCCACGTACACCTGAGCTAGTGGGTTCGAATCCAGCCCCGGCCCGCCAAACAACAATGACGCTGCAACCAAAAAATGGCCTGGCATTGTGGCGGGCGCCTGTAGTCCCAGCTACTTGGGAGGTGGAGGGAAGAGACTCGCTTGAGCCCAGGAATTGGAGGTTGCTGTGAGCTGTGATGCCACAGCTCTATCCAGGGTGACAGCTTGAGGCTCTGTCTCAAAAAAAAAAAGGAATAAATGGAACATGGTCAGCCATGGTAATTATTTGTGTTAGTTTTCTTGTTTGTTCCTTTTCACTACTCATTTCCTTGAAGCTGGATTTCCTGACCCAGAAGAACAGGACAAGATTTGTAGGGTGGGCCTAGGCGCCACAGAGCTTTCCGTTTTCTTCTTCTTCTTTTTTTTTTTAACATGTATTTATTAGGTTTCCACTTTTTGCCTTCACAGAATTAAAAAGGCTTAAAATTTAATAACAATAACAGTGTTTAAGATAAGGATTAGAAACAAAAACCTCGAAAAGAATGAAAGAAGATAAATACATTCAGAAAAGAAATCAGACGATTACTGCATCAAAATATTAAGCAATATTAATATTAATAATGCAGAGAAAGTAACATTCACATTGCCAAATAAGAGTATGTCTATTACAGAAATCTTTAACTTTGAGGCTCAGTATGCAGTCATCAGTTAACTTATTTTTTTTCCCAAAGTCTCAAAAAATAGACAACTAATATTTATAAATAAAAGATAATTTTAAAAAACAGATCATGCCAAATCTTATAGCAAATCGAAAAAGAAGAAATAATTCAGTCATTCTACTTAATCAGGATTCACCTGATATTAAAATTAGAGAAAATATATTGTTATAAAGGGAAATTACAAACATATTTCACTTATAAATGAGGATACAATATCCTAAACAACATATTAACAAGTTGAATTAAAAATTAATGTTTACGTAATGTACTCTGGTCAAAATTTAATCCAGTTTATGTGAGAATTAGTCACTATTCCTTTTCTTTTTTTGTTTTGTTTCCCTCACCCCTTCCCTCCTCTCTCTGTCTGCTCTTCCCTTCCCCCATGCCCCACTCTCAAACCCATACATCAATGGGGAAGAGATGAATAGAATCTTCTCTAAAGATGACAGATGAATGGCCAGTAAACACATGAAAAATGCTCATCATCCTTAATTATTAGAGAAATGCAAATTAAAACCACCCTGAGATATCATCTAACTCCAGTGAGAATGGCCTATATCACAAAATCTCAAAATTGCAGATACTGGCACGGATGTGGGGAGAAAGGAACACTTTTACACTGCTGGTGGGACTGCAAACTAATATAACCTTTTTGGAAGGAAGTATGGAGAAACCTCAAAGAACTCAACCTAGACTTCCCATTTGATCTTGCAATCCCATTACTGGGCATCTATCCAGAAGGAAAAAGAAACTTTTATTATAAAGACACTTGTACTAGGCTGTTTATCGCAGCCCAATTTACAATTGCTAAAATGTGGAAACAGCCTAAATGTCCTTCAACCCAGCAATGGATTGGTAAGCTATGGTATATGTATACCATGGAATATTACTCAGCCATCAAAAATGGAGATTTTGCAGCATTTGTGCTAACTTGGATGGAGGTGGAACACATTATTCTTAGTGAAACATCACAGGAATGGAGAAGCATGAATCCTATGTATTCAACTTTGATATGAGGACAATTAATGACACAGTGAGGCATGGGGGAAGGAGAGAGCAGACATTCTTTTTTTTTTTTTTTATTTGAGACAGAAT
>CAUYON010024565.1:0-21059 GCA_963573935.1 Arctocebus calabarensis | reverse complement strand
TTTCTCTATTTTCTTTATAGATAACATATTTGCAATAAAATCTTGGGCCAAAAGAAAATTTGGATTTGAAGAAAATAAAATTGATAAAAATTTTGGAATTCCAGAAGACTTTGACTACATAGACTAAAATATTTGACGGTGGTGTAGGATGGATCAGTGAGCTTGTGACTATTTACATTTATAAATATTATCCAACTAAATGTACTGACTTGTCATTTACCTGTAACTGCTTACTAATTCATTAATTTTAAATAAAGTATAAAATGCTGATATTCTTCACCCTTTTTGGTGCATCAAAAGCAGGATGATAGCAGTGTTCCCAAAGGATAGTAAAGCACTCCACCCACCTCAGTCAAGTCAGGCTTACAAGTGTTACTATATGTTAAAAAACATCAAAACCATGATAGGATAACACTTTAGCATCATTTAAATATTAAATACTAACAGTGTATTTGAAGGCTCTATCATGTGTGCATATGCTCGCACACGCTAATAACCTTTAGAACCCTAATGGCTGCTTTACTATTTCCAGTAGTGACTGATATTTGGCATATGGCATCATCCTTGCAAATTTCCCACCAGAAAAAAATATATAGGAAGTTGGTGTTCCCCAAATTTAGAGTTAAGTAGTAATTCCTCAGACATGAAAACTACTTTTTTTTTTTTTGAGTGTTTGATACCTTTCTACTGTAAAGAACAAGTATATGGCCTTTGTCCTATTCTATGTACTTGTTATGACAAACAGTCATGCATCACTTATAAATGGGCATACATTCTAAGAAATGCATCATTAAACAATTTCGTCATTATACAAACATCAGAGTGTACTTGCACAAAACTAGATGTTACAACCTCTTTTTCCTAGGCTCCAAACCAGTACACCATAGCACTGTACAGAATGCTGTGGGCCCTTGGAACACAAAGGTGAGTATCTGTATATCTAAACACACAA
Source organism: Arctocebus calabarensis (assembly GCA_963573935.1). Classification (NCBI taxonomy): domain Eukaryota; kingdom Metazoa; phylum Chordata; class Mammalia; order Primates; family Lorisidae; genus Arctocebus; species Arctocebus calabarensis. The sequence continues at coordinate 20,107 of CAUYON010024565.1, read as the reverse complement.
AAGTTACAGTAAAAATACGGTTTGAGAGATAAAAAAACAGAAACCTGTATACATTCACCATGAATGGAACTTGCAGGACTACAAGTTGCTCTGTGTGAGTCAGTGAGTGGTCAGTGACTGTGAAGGCTGAGGACGTTAAACTACCATAGACTTTACAAACACTGTACACTTAGGCTACACTAAATTTATTTTAAAATTTTTTCTTTCTTCAATAATAAATTAACCTTACCTTACTATACCTCAAATTTTTTAACTAATTGACTCCTGTCTTTATTTTTTAAATTGTTTTTTATTAAATCATAACTTTGTACATTGATGCAGTTATGGGATTCAGGTACTGCTTCAATATACAATGTGATATGCTTACATTGAACTAAGTCACACATCCCTCCTATCTTTAATAGTAATACTTTGATACCAACATACACAATTGTACACAAATATTTTCTTTTTTATATCCTTAGTCCCTAAGTTTTTTCTGTTTTAAATTTTTTTTATTTCTTTCTAATTTTTAAACTTTTTTGTTAAAAACTAAAACACATTAGCCTAGGCCTACACAGAGTCAAGATCATCAGTATTGCTGGCTTCCACCTCCTCATCTTGTTCCACTGGAAGGTCTTCAGGGGCAATAACACACACTGAGCTGTCTACCGTTGACTTTTTTTTTAATAAGTAGGAGTACCCTATAAAATAATGATAAAAATTATGAAAATAGTAAATACATAAACCAGTAACATAATCACTAATTGTTCTGTAAGTTGACCACTCCAGAGACTATAGCAAACTGGTCACCATAAGGAACTAGGCTTGCTATACTGATATGTACATGGGGTGCGTGTCTGGTCTATGCAAATTAGGTCAACTTAAGGAGGTAAGCAGCTATGGAGGTCCTACTGTATTAAGTGTGGCACATAACACACTAGAATGGTACATAATATGGCATAACCTCCATGCTTTCGTATGTCTGGCAGTGCAGTAAGTTCACATCAGCATTAGCACAAACAGGTAACTTGGGATTCAAGATTACCATGGCTATGCCTTGGCGCCTGTAGCACAGTGGTTATAGCACCAGCCACATACACCGAGGGTAACAGGTTCAAACCCGGCCCAGGCCAGGTCAACACAATGACAACTGCAATAATGATAACAAAAGATTACCATGGCTATGATGTCACCGGGGATAGAATTTTTCCATTACATTATAATCTTTCAGAACCACTGTCATATTAATATTTCCAATCTGTTGATCGAAATGTTAAAACAAGACATTTTAAAATGTTAAAGCCAGACATGGTGGCTCACACCTGTAATCCTAGCACTCTGGGGAGCCGAAGCAGTTGGATTGCCTGAGTTCATAAGTTCAAGACCAGTCTGAGCCAGAGCAAGACCTCATCTCTAAAAATAAGCTGGGAGTTGTGGCGGGCACCTATAGTCCCAGCTACCTGGGAGGCTGAGTCAAGAGAATCGCTTAAGCCAGCAGTTCTCAACCTGTGGGTCGCGACCCACAGGAACTATGTTAAAGGGCTGCAGCATTAGGAAGGTTGAGAACCACTGGCTTAAGCTCAAGAGTTGGAGGTTGCTGTGAGCTGTGATGCCATAACTGTCTACCGAGGGTGACAAAGTCAGACTTTGTCTCAAAAAACAAAGTTTAAAAAGCTTACAGAATAAGAATATTAAAAAATACTTATATACAATTGTACATGCATTATGTGGCACATAACTATAGTTGTGTTTATATAGCACATGTCACCTACTATATAGAATTCTGGGATTATTTTTCAACTATCTTAAAGAAGATTAAAAACAGCATATCCCATGTATAGATCTTTTTCCAGTTCAGCTTGGCCACTTAGAGTATTTGCAGGCACTCGGAAGCAAATTTAAAGAAAAAAAATCAAAGCTAATGTTTGTGTTACCCTTTATTACACATACTTTAACGGTTTTTTACACTATCCAATTTTGATATTCTTTTAAGTAACTTGTGTGAAATACGCCATATGTCTGAAATGACCCAGATGGCATCCAAACTGTTAGTGAATTTGGCCTTTGTATCCCATGAGGTTGCTCTGGACTCACTTAGTTCCTGGAGATGGGTGGGAGCAAACTGGTCAATCTTTGTTTTCGAGACTAGTTCATGTTGCCTTAGGGTACCAGTTCCTCTAACAGAGAAAGTATTTGATATAAAAGACAAAGAACAAAAAAATAAAAAATAACTCATCATGAGCTTTTTCCCTAAAATACTAATTATGGGAATCACAAAATTTCTCAAACTCACTTTGCCATTTATTAGAAAAAATACTTTCTTGTTTAGAAAGATGTGTATGTTCAAAACAGAAGCTTTTTTTGTGTGTGTGTGTGTGGTTTTTGGCCAGGGCTGGGTTTGAACCTACCACTTCCGGCATATGGGGCTGGTGCCCTACTCCATTGAGCCACAGGCACTGCCCTTTTTTTTTTTTTTTTTTAAGACAGAGCCTCAAGCTGTCGCCCTGGGTAGAGTGCAATGGCATCACAGCTCACAGCAACCTCCAACTCCTGGGCTCAAGCGATTCTCCTGCCTCCACTTCCCAAGTAGCTGGGACTACAGGCACCCACCACAGTGCCCTGCTATTTTTTGGTTGCAGCCGTCATTGTTCTTTGCTGGGTCCGGGCTGGATTCCACTTTGTCAGCTCAGGTATATTGTCTGGTGCCTTACCTATTTGAGCCACAGAAGCTATTTCTAATGATCCTTAAAAGATGCTGTTTAAGGCCAAGCGCAATTGCTCATTCCTATAAATCCTAGCACTCTGGGAGGCTGAGGCAGGTGGATTGCTGAGCTCACAGGTTCAAGACCAGCCTGAGCTCTTAAGAGCAAGACCCCCATCTCTAAAAATAGCTGGGTGTTTTAACAGGCACCTGTAGTCCCAGCTACTTGGGAGGCTGAGGCAAGAGAATCGCATGAGCCCAAGAGTTTGATTGCTGTGAGCTGTGACACCATAGCACTCTACCAAGGGCGACAATAAGACTCTGTATAGAAAAAAAAGATGCTGTTTAACAACTATTTAGGCAACTTTTTTCTTTTTTTTTTTTTTTTTTGCAGTTTTTGGCTGGGGTCGGGTTTGAACCCACAACCTCCGGTATATGGGGCCAGCGCCCTATGAGCCATTGGCACCGCCCAACTTTGTCTTTTTTTTTTTTTTTTAATAAACTTAACATCTTTCTAGGGCTGCACTAGAATGAATGAGATGGGGCCTGCACAAGAGCTAAAGAGAAATTGTGGCACCTTCCTTTGTCATGAATAGGCTGGTAAATATGTAACAACTGACTGTTGGGAAGGAGAATTGATTTATAGAATTTGCCTGTTTGTGTGGTGTAAATACTCCCAGCATAGCCAATTTCAGGTTACCAATGTGATGACAATGCAGAAAGGGAAAAGATGGTCAGTGGCATACCATCATGTAGTATTTCACCACACAGATACAATAGAGAATAGTCTCAGGAGCATAGGCAACAGTAAAATGCAAAATAATTAGGGAGTGGCGAGTTTTCAGCATTTAGTACCTTTGTTTGTAATACATATTTCATCAGAGTTTGTGTAACTTAATCTTTATTTTTTTTTTAATTTTTTTGTGGTTTTTTTGTTTGTTTGTTTTTGTTTATTTTATTTTTTTTTCCATTGTCCTTCCTTGTAACGATGCGCGGGCCGGTTTGCCTCCCAAGTAGCTGGGATTACAGACGCTTGCCACTACGCCCGGCGGTGTGTTCTGTCCTGGTGGTTGAGATGGGGTCTTTTCTCTGGCTCAGTCATTATGCTGGTCTCGAACTGTGAGCACTGGAAATCCACCCTCCTCGGCCTCCCACAGCGCTGGGATTACAGACGTGAGCCACCACGCCCGGCCGTAACTTAATCTTTAATGAAGGCTGTGTTCAACTACTAACTCCCTGGTAAACAGTTGACTTGCCTGCTCCTGCACATCGCTGTTGTTAATCTTTAAGAGCTGTTTTGTTTTTGTTTTTGTTTTTGAGACAGAGTCTCAAGCTGTCACCCTGGATAGAGCGCTGTGGCATCACAGCTCCCAGCAACCTCCAATTACTGGGCCCAAGCGAGTCTCCTGCCTCTGCCTCCCCAAGTAGCTGGGACTACAGGCACCCACCACAACGCCCGGCCATTTTTTGGTTGCAGCCGTCATTGTTGTTTGGCAGGCCCGGGCTAGATTCGAACCCACCAGCTCAGGTTTATGTGGGTGTGGCCATAGCCCGTTGAGCCACAGGCGCCGAGCCTAAGAGCTGTTTATGAGGGCAGTGCCTATGGCTCAGTGAGTAGGGTGCCAGCCCCATATACCAAGGATGGTGAGTTCAAACCTGCCCTGGCTGAACTGCAACGGAAAAATAGCCGATGTTGTGGCAGGTGCCTGTAGTCCCAGTTACTCGGGAGGCTGAGACCAGAATTGCCTAAGACCAGGAACTGGCGGTTGCTGTGAGCTGTGAAGCCTTGGCAGTCTGCCAAGGGCGATAAAATGAGACTCTGTTCTAAAAAATAAAAAGTCTGTTTTGAGGCCTCCAGGCATAATCCTAGCACTTTCAGAGGCCAAGGTGGGTGGATCACCTGAGCTCAGGAGTTGAAGACTAGACTGAGTAAGGGAAAGACTCCATCTCTACCAAAAATAGAAAAAATTCACCTGGTGGTGGGGCAGGCACCTGTAGTCCCAACCTCTGAGGAGGCTGAGGCAAGAGGATCACTTGAGCCCAGGAGTTTGAGGTTGCTGTGAGCTATGAGGCCATGGCATTCTAACCTGGGGCAACAGAGAAAAAAAAAAGAAAAGCCCGGGGGCACTGGTCTAGCCAAACTCTAAGTAATCCTTACTCTGAAATTGGTTTTACTGATCTGGAGATTAAGTACAATTTAATCTCTAGGTAGACCTAGAATCAAATTCCAAGTTATCAGTATCAAATTTGATTCAGTAAATCATGCTGTAATGGATAATCCCAGTATCTTTTGAATGCATCTTGAAGATTAAAAGATACTTAAAAATTGGTATCCAGGGCCGAATATGGTGGCTGAAGCCTATAATCCCAGCACTCTGGGATGCTGAGGAGAGTGTATCACTTGAGCTCGTGAGTTTGAGACCAGTCTAAGCAAGATCAAGATGTGTCTCTAAAAAATACTATGATGGCAGGCCCCATAGTCCCAGCTACTCGGGAGGCTGAGGCATAAGGCTTGCTTGAGCCCAAGAGTTTGAGGTTGCTGTGAGCTATGAAGCCACAGCTCTCTACTGGGGACAAGAAATAAGACTGTCTCAAAAAAAACCAAAACAATTGATACCCATTTTATCAACCTCCTCACATGTAATTATTTTTTAAATCTCACAAATGGTATCTGTTCTATATTTTCTTTTTGAGACAGAGCCTCAAGCTTGCCCCCTGGGTAAAGTGCTATGGCATCACAGCTCACAACAACCTCCAATTCCTGGGCTCAAGCGAGTCTCTTGCCTCTGCCTCCCAAGTAGCTGGGGCTACAGGCACCCACCACAACGCCTGGCCATTTTTTGGTTGCAGTCGTCATTGTTGTTTGGCCGGCTGGGCTGGATTCGAACCCTCCAGCTCAGGTGTACGTGGCTGGCGCTTTAGCCCGTTGAGCCACAGGCGCCGAGCCTATCTATTCTATTTTTAAGGGATTCTAAAGAGATTTTGTAATCTCCTAGTAAATTGCAGGATTCTCCAGGGCCAGATCAAATCACTGAAATGTCCCTTCCTAGGTTAAGCCAGGACCAAAGCACTCCATAGGAAGAATTGGGTATGGCCTTTCCTCTGATATTTGCTACATCATAATCTAATGGGATTATAGAGTTCCTGGCCTACCTGAGAAAGAGATTTTATTATCCTTAACAGTATCAAACTGTGATTCTCTTAAGGGATTAGAGAAGAAAATGAGTGGAGCTGGCAAGCAAGAAGCAAGAACCAACCTAATCTTGAGCAGAATAGTCTATTGTAAATCTAATACGTTTTTGAGAACACAGTTGGAATGAAATATCTAGAAAACATTTTTCTACTAATATGGTATCCTTTGTAAGAACAGTTAAAATGTCACAGATGGTGGAACGATGTTTCAAAATTATGCATTCATTTCCTTTCAGGATACGCTTCCTGGATATTGATTATATGCCAGGAAGAAAATGCACTGGTAAAATGACCCTCTGTAGTGAATTTATTTATTACACTTATCCCAACTTGATTTTTTTTTTTTGAGACAGAGTTTTACTCTGTCACCCATCTCACAGCAACCTCATGCTCCTAGTCTCAAGTGATCCTCCTGCCTCAGCCTCCCTAGTAGCTGGGACTACAGATGTCTGGAACGATGCCCAGCTAATTTTTTCTATTTTTAGTAGAGACAGAGTCTTTCTCTTACTTCAGGCTGATATCAACTTCCTGAGCTCAAGGTTATCCTCTTCCCGTGGCCTCCCAGAATGCTATTATTATAGGTATGAGCCACTGAACCTGGTCCCCAGTTTGATAGAGCTTTTTTTAGTTATTTGTGAGAGGTTAATGTCAGACAATGTGGCTGTCTTCTTCCCAAGTACTCATTGCTGACTATCAAGGTTTATGGTTTCTATTAACCAAGATTAGTAAACTACCATCTTTTTTTTTTTTTTTTTTTGAGACAAAGTCTTACTTTGTTGCCCTCGATAGAGTGCTATAGCGTCTCTGCTCACAGTAACCTCAGATTCTTGGGCTTAACTGATTCTCTTGTCTCAGCTTCACAAGTAGCTGAGACTACAGGCACCTGCCACAATGCCTGGCTATTATTTATTTTTATTTTTTGAGACAGAACCTCATTATGTCACCCTTGATAGAGTGCAATGGTGTCACAGCTCACAGCAACCTCCAATTCCTGGGCTTAAGCGATTCTCTTGCCTCAGCCTCCCAAGTAGCTGGGACTACTGGTGCCTGCCACAACACCTGACTTTTTTTTTGTTGCAGTTGTTATTATTGTTTAGCTGGCCCAGGTAGGGTTCAAACACACCATCCTCGGTGCATGTGGCCAATGTGTAACCACTGGGCTACAGGCTCCGAGCCATAGTAAACCACCATCTTGAGGGTCAAATCCAAGTCCAAGACCTATTCTTTCTTTTTCTTTTTCTTTTTTTCTTTTCTTTTTGTAGAGACAGAGTCTCACTTTATCACCCTCAGCAGAGTGCATGGCGTCATACAGCTCACAGCAACCTACAACTCCTGGGCTTAGGCGATTCTCTTGCCTCAGCCTCCCAAGTAGCTGGGACTACAGGCACCCACCACAACGCCCGGCTATTTTTTTTTGTTGTTTGTTTGTTTGTTTTTTACTTTTTTTTAAAAATAATTTTATTAAATCATAATTGTGTACATTGGTGCAATCATAGGACAGAATGTGCTTCATATACAATCAGAACTATTTTGATCGTACTGTTAGAGATAGCATTTTCTTGATCACTATATAAAGACATTGATACTCTACATTTAATAAGTTTCACCAGTACCCTGCTAAGATGCACCGTAGGTGTGATCCCACTAATTGTCCTCCCTCCACCCATCCTCCCCCCTCCCCTCCCCTCCCTTTTCCTTTTCCCTATATTCTTGTGCTATAATTGGGTTTTAGCCTTTATATGAAAGCTATAAATTAGCTTAATATTATATATCCTCAATTTTCATCTTTTCTCATGAGATGCTGTTCACCACACCAACTATCATTTATATTACTCTAAAATGTGATATCTCCTCATTCATTTATTTATTACAGAAGTGATGAAGGAAATGTTCTATGAACTAGGTCCTCTGAAACAGCCATGGACAAAGCTGTTATGTCCTTCTTGCAAATGTGTCGCACCAACGTAGTATTAAAGTTTTTTCATTACTCCTGTAATATGATTGCTAAATTTCAAAATAGCTCCACGTCCTAAAGTGTATCTACCACCAAGACTGACTTATGACTGAAATGAATATTCAGTATTCTCCATTTCCTTAGGTTAAGGCATTTAGGCAACTGATGTCTGTTAAAATTGAGCTATGTCCTGTCTATTAATGATCATTACTACATTTGCTTCATTTAAAGACTTTTGATATAGTAGCGATTATGACTATAATGGGATGAAATAAAAGTTATTAGGTAGAGTCAGGATGAGAATCAGGAAGTGCTTGGGAACTTGTGTGACCTGGGTAGCAGGACAAAACTAAACAAAAACAAAAACAAAAAAATAAGAATAGAAGGCAGAAATCTAAACAGAAAGGTAGATTTCTTAATTTGAATTCTTAATTTAGGCTGTCTCTACTACTTACTGCTAAGGTACAAGTTCTACTTAAAGTATATTTTCTAGATCCTCAGCAGTAGCATGTGGGAACCTTCAAGAAATATAAAAGTCGGACCCCATCACATATCTGTCAAATTAGAATCTCTCATACAGCAAGAGAGGGCAGGCAAGAAGCTGTATTTTAGCAAATTATTAGATGACTTTTATGTGTGATAAAGTTTGAGTACCATTGCCTTTAGTAAACACTGAAAAATAGTAATAATGGTACTGATGAAAAACGTATTTTAAATGTAATTTACTAATAGTTTTCATTGCATTTGGTTACATGGATCTCTGTGCAGTATTTGCTGTCAAAAAAACAAATTCTCATTTACCAAGACTAATCAAGTGAAATATATAAGGGAATAAAAGATGGATATATATATTTAATATTGAATCAAGGAAAAAATAAAATGATTGGCCTTATACTATATTATAATTTTCTTTATATTTTCTTCAATAGGACAGTGACTCAACGCTGACACTAAAAGCTGCTTATGTATTTATTCTATAATTCTAGGACACAATTTGCATTGAAATACCGCTGTTCAATCCGAAAAATGAAGTTATGCACTTAGAGCCACAATTTACGTGTGAAGAACTTAGTGGATACGAGGAAGTTAGTGTGAATCCACACGAACGTATTAGTTATGTCGTAAGATATTCTCCGGCAACCACGGGCTATAAAAATGAAAGGTATGATTTGGGAGTGGCATTAATTTTTATTGTTGATCTTTAGAAATTAAGGTTTTAAAATTATTTTTGTCTTTTGCTAGAATAATTAAAAATGCAGTTTCTCATAGTTTTAGCTTTATTTAATATTATTCCCTTATACAATATACCAATTTAAAGTTAGCTTTTGTTTGGTGCAGTGCAAAAATGTTATTTATTGGACTATCAGATTAAATAATTCTGAAATTTCTCCCTTGAACCTTCTCTTTGACTTTATTTCTGACTAACCAAATCATTAGGGGTGCAAAACCCAAACCAAATAAAAACGATGAGAGAGACTAGGGATTAAGTTTCCAATGGGAAGCTTGAGACTAGGGATTAAGCTTCCCAGTTTCCTCAATGAAAATTAATTTATATGTTTTTGATTCTCAGTTAGATGCAAATTATTCACTTGAAGGACATAGAGAAAATGAAAGTAAGGATGTTATACTATCTTGAAAACACAGACACATAAATATTACCAGGGTAATGACAAGTGTTCTTGTAAAATCATTGTGAAAACCAGTTTGGTGTTTTGTGTTCATATACATGTCCATGAAAATATAGCCTCTATGTTCATAATTAAGTCAATAACTTATTAAAATAATCTACTTCATATCCAAAGTAACATTCAATTTATTACAGTTTTAGAGACTATAATTGACTTGGTTTTCGCATGTACAATGCATTCCATTATTATACTCTGTGCAAAGGCCCTTTGCTAGTTTATATGCTATTTCAGAGTTAGCATCTTTCTTTTTTAATTCATTAATTTATTTTAACAGGCAAATAAAATTGTATCATCTGTTTATCATGCATAACATGATGTTTTTGAATAAGTATACATTTTGGAATGGCTAAATAAAATTAATATGTGTTTTATTTCATGTACTTATTACTTATTTGTGGTGAGAACACTTAAAACTTACTCCCTTAGAGATGTTCAATTTATAATACATTGTTGTTAACTATAGAAACCGTGTCCTGAGATAAATCTCTTGAATTTATTCCTCCACTAACTAAAATTTTGTATCCCTTGACCAGCCTCCCCACAATCTCTGCCACTTTCTTCCACCATCTCTACTAGTCCTTGGTAAACCATTATTTTACTTTCTGCTTCTGAGTTCATCATTTTTAGATTCCACATGTAAGTGAGGTCATGTGGTATTTGACTCTCTGTGCCTGGCTTATTTCACTTAGCAGAATGTCTTTTAGAATTACTCTTATTCCTGCTTCTAGCACGGTATCCTATAATAGAAACCAAGGAATTGTTATTTTAATGAATAGCTGAATAAACGAATATATCTGTGAAATTTTAAAGAATAAAAATATTATAATGTGAAGCATGAAAATAAGAACATAGCATATTATAAAAGACATTATTTGGATAGATTATCATTAGAAATGTGGGCTGGTCTCGTGACCCCAATGTGACTGTGCAGGCTTTGTGAGCACACACTGAATCTTCAATATTCCTTATCAGCATACATTAAAAATCATAACCTCGGTTAATACTTGACTGCCTACTTTGTTATCATTGGGGCACAGATTTTACATGAATGAACACATAAAATTCTCACAGCAACTGTAAGAGGTAGGACTGGTTCCTTCTATTTTATAAATGATGAACTGGAAGCCCCCCAAATTAAGCAACTTGCTCAATACTGCACAAATAAAAGATAACAGAGTTGAGATAAAAGCCTAGTTATGCTTTTAGACTGCCACAAGCTCTGTCCTCCCCAGAGCTGAGAACATCCTAATTATAAAGAAAGCTCACCAGAACTACATGCCGCTTAATAGCCTTCACGTTGAAATACACATGCCTTCAACTTCATGAACTAAATTTGGCTTAATCTGAATTAAAAAGCAGAACTTTTCCTGTTAGAGCTCCTGCAAGACATTTAAAACACTCATGTTTAAACATTTCTCATTGGTTAAGCAAGGATTTTCCCTAAGGATATTAATGACAACAACACTGTTTTCTGAGTAACGAAGTGATTTTTTTCATGCAAAAATGAAAACTTTAAAAATCTATCTTTAATAAGGGAATGCATCACAGAGAGCTGTCGAATTGTTGAAATCAATTATATCAATCTGGGATATATTTTTTTCTGCCAGTGTATTATATAAATTAATACTAATGATAAGATTTTGTATTTTTTTCTCTCCAACAGTATCATTTTTCAGCCTGAAAAAGATGAAGAATTCTGGTATTTACTCAAATTAACTGTTGATGTACCAAAACCAATCGTATTGCCAGAATTGAAGTGTGATCTTGGAAAGTAAGTTATAATAGTAGATAAAATTCTTTTATTCAAGAAAAAATTATTCTATAACAGTGTTTTTATAATGAATTTAAACTTTTTAAAATGAGAAATAAATACATTTCTAGTATTCGATTTTCCTTTCCATACAAGGTTCATATGTAAACTACCCTGTGGAAAACTTGTCAAAGTAAAACGAATCAGGACTTATTAAAAAAAGAGGCTTCTGGGTGGCACTGTGGTTCAGTGAGTAGGGTGCCAGTCCCATATACCAAGGGTGGCTGGTTCAAACCCGGCCCTGGCCAAATTGGAAAAAAAGAGGCTTTTATTCAAATGGAGAGAAAATGATCATTGCCATAGTGAGAATGCTCCCATCTCAGAAATTTACAAGGGTCACAAAAGAAAAAAGAAAAAAAAAGGTTTTCTTTTGTGTATATATAAGGTAAAAATGGGGTAGAGAGGGCCAAGCAGATATAAACAGAATCTTGGGAGGGAAGGCTAAGCAAGCAAAGGAAAATGACTAGTGGAGTCTAACAGGAGAGAAGGGTCTCCCTCTGCTTACCACTTTGGGAAATGATTATGCATTTTCTGCAATTATATTGCTAATTATTCTTTTAATTATTATGTATTTCTTTAAATTTCTATGGAAGATCAAGTACCAAGAAAACTTATGGTGAGTGGAGATGAAAGCAGAAGTTCTAATAGTAAAAATGTGTAAGATTATGATACAGGGTTTCCCAGTTCACGACTGGACAGGGACCTCCTTTTCTAGGCCTGAGAGAGGTCAGAAATGAGTCTCATCATAGACCCCCATCTCTCTGCACAAACAGACCATTTCCAGGCCTCATTCTTCGGGCTCAAGTAAGGTCATGAAAACCAGCAGCCTTATTGGTATCTCTTCTCGGGGGTTCCTCCTTGAGTGGGGAAGTAGTTCCCCTAGGGCAAGGACTGCAAGGACCCAATACCTTTCCTAATTTTAGAAGTATTTTCTCCCTGCAGACCTGTGGCCAATTGTGACATTTTCTAGACATACATTCCCAAAAGACCTTGCCTACAGGATATAAAACGCAGTATATAAACCCTTAGAGCCGTGTTTTTCAATGTTTTTATCTCTGGTACACTTGAATCCATACTTGAACTTCCACTGCACACTTATGTTGATAGAAAGAGAGAGACAGAGAGAGAGAGAGAAAAGAACATACTTAACTGTGCTTTTAACTTTGTTCAAAAATTTTTATTAATGATTGTTAAAAATTTTTGAGGTGCATCCAAGATCCTCTCTGGACACACTGTGGCACACTGGTTAAAAATCACTGCCCTAGACAGAAGGCCCACGTGGACTACCCACTTGGGTTCCCTGCTCTGTTACCAGAGGTTCTGTTCCCCCTTTTTTCCTTATCTATTTCTTTATGTATCAATAAACTGTGTCCATTAGCTTACTCGCATGGTTCATGAATGCATTCTCTGAACCCCAAGATCAAAGACTCCACAGAGAGAAATGCCTGCTACAATAATATACTCATATATCACCTAAAATAAGTTTGGCTTCAAAATACTGTGTTTTGACTCCTTAGGATTTGAATGCTGAAGAGCCTGTCAAAAATTAGCTTCTTAAGAGCTCAGAAAATATCTTCAGTTTTCTCAGTTTTTGTTCTCTTGCCATGTGGGAACGATTTTGATTTTACTTCTGTATGGCAAATGTGTTTCATTGCTTAATCAACACTGGGAAAGTGAAAGACAGACAGAGACACAGAAACTATTTAAAAAACAGCACGCCAAATCACAGATATTAAAAAAACATACTTGCTGAAAATAAGGATAAAGGGAGCTAGTGCCTCATCACATAAAATAATCTAAACTTCCTGCATGAAATTTAAATGCTGATTATATTTGAACTCAATTTCATAGATGAGCATAACATTTTATAGAGATAATAAACTGAATTTAGTGAATCACAAGCAACTTTCCTTTTCTCCCATTTTAAATTTTTATAGTAATTGTATGAGCCACATGTTCAACCCTGTAAATATAAACAGGAAAATGGATCACCTACATATTAATATATCTTATGCATCACTCATTAATAACTAAATTTAAGGAATGTACTTGCAACTTTATTATTTAAACAATTGCAAGGGTGTCAGACATAAATGCTTTGCAATTTCAATTAATCACAAGATGTGTTTGAACCGATTTACTTAAAAAAAGTTGAAATCTTGGGGTTCTGAATTGAAATACAAAACATTAAATGTAGCTAAAACCCACAGAGTATTTCATTAGATACGTGCATCAAATTTGCTTCTCAATGATATTTGAACAGTTTTAAATTAACAATAGCACAGAAATCTAGTATAAAAATATTTTATTCATATTTTTCTGTGGTATTGCCTATTTAATTTAATATACAAAGCAGATGCTTACTGAAAAAGGACAGGAAGTCATGATTTTTAATGCATTTTATTCATTACAGTTAATGAAATTTAGGTTATTTTCATCAATTTCTTTTTTCATGTGTCCTTGGTGAAAGAACAAATTCATTATTACACAGTGTTGTTTAATCTATTATCTAGAATTATAGAATTGATATATAATATTCTCTTTACTCTGAGGTCAATCACTATGTATATATATTTTGTATTATACTAAAGAAAACAATTCTTTATTTGAATTACACAATTTGTATTAATAAACTGAATTCTGCTCAGCACACTCTAGTAATTGTCCTCTGTAACAGGGTGATGACATTGTGAAAATTAATAATATATGTGTAGCAATGATTTAATTGTTTTTATTACAGACTTGATACCCAAATATTTTAATCTTAATTATTTTGGATTGTAAACTAGAGACAATAAAGTGAGCGATAAGAAAAACGGTACATACATAAAATTATTGTATTACAATGTCATACTTCAACATTACAGAAAGAGGATGCAAGAAGACAATTTGGAGGCTGGAACATTAAAACCCATTAGAATAGCCGGGTGTTGTGGCGGGTGCCTGTAGTCCCAGTTACTTGGGAGGCTGAGACAAGAGAATTGCCTAAGCCCAGGAGCTGGAGGTTGCTGTGAGCCATGAAGCCATGGCACTCTACCAAGGGCAACAAAGTGAGACTCTGTCTCTTAAAAAAAAAAAAAAAAGCCCATTAGAAATGATGATTGATTGAGAATTAAAAACAATCTCGATTACTTTTTGCTTTGAGCATAAATACCAGCCACATTTTTTGTCATTTACTCATCAATCTGGATCTTGTTAATGTTATGGATGAAAAGTTTGTGAATTAATGAATCTGTTATTACTTTTAGACTATGTTAACTTTTGGGGGTAGATTTGGTTGTTACAAAACAATTATTAAACATGTCTCTTAAAATTGAAATATATTCTAATATCCAATATAGCATAATATTTTGTTATCAAAAATAAAATAGAAAATCAAGGACTATTTAATTTAGCAATTTGTCATAAATTTGTACATGTTTATTATTATTATTAAATTCACAAAAGTCATTATATTAGTTTCCTTTGGATTCTATAGCGAACAGCATAAAGTGGGTGGCATGAGACAAAATAAATTTATTATTTCAGTTCTGAAGGCTAGATGTGCAAAATCAGGGTACCAGCAGAAACATGTTCCCTCTGAAACCTTTGAGAGAAAATACCTTCCTGCCTCTTTTAGCTTCTGGTACTTGTCAGCTTTCTTTTACTTGTAGCTATCTCACTTCAATCTCTACTTCCTTTGTCCTAAGACAGCTTCTGGTTGTGTCTTCACATGGTCTTATAAGGATGCCAGTCATGTTGGGTGAAGGTCTCACCTTACTTCAGTAAGACCTCATCTTATGTAATTACATGTGCAGTGACACTTTCTTCAGATAATATCACTTCTGAGATACTGGAAGTTTAGACTTCAACTTATCTTTTAGAGCAACTTATGTCAATCATAATGGTCATCAAATATATGGAAATCTCATTGAACACATTTGTGAATACCACCAACTTGACTAACTTTATTTTTTCTCCCAGGTACGTTTCTCAGATCATTCCTTTGGTCAATCCTTCACATGAAACATTAGAATTACAAGAAACAAACGACAATCCTGAAAATTTTGTCATGGATTCTAAATTACCATCACCTGTAAGTATATTCAGAATGTCATGAATTCTACCACTATTAGATTATTTTCCAACTCTGATTTTCGAACACTGGTAGAGTAGTATAATTTAAACTATTAATAAGGATTCAAATTCCTAAAATTTAAATATATAATTTTCCATTACATACAATTCCTCCTGAATTTTAATTTATCAATAAAAAGTTTTAATGGAAATTTTTGAAAAAATATATCCCAGAGTCATGCTCATTTTCAGTGAATTCTAAATAAATTGGTTATGTTTTATTTCTGGCCATTTTAGTAATCAGTTTTGGTAATAGTTTTCAGTAATATGGTTTTTAACTTAACAGTAATTATATGTTTCTAGGATCCCAAGAGACCTGTTCTTTTCCTTCCTCCCTGAGTCCTTGCCCACTCCCAACCTCTAGATCCCACTTCTGTTTCACCCCTCCCACACACACAGATATAACTCTTATAGTTAATGCTGACAGTATTGCCCCTCTCTGCACGATTCTCTCATTCTTGGGTCCTGGCAGATGCTAGGACCAGTCGCTAGGCTTGAAGTATTTTCCTCTTTCCCCCAAGTTGCAAAACAAGATCCTAAGGTTTGGCATGACTTGACTGTGTTTCTAGCACATAGGGAAGCAATTATTGATGCCAAACCACATACTTTCAGGTAAACTTCAAAAAGATCATTATAATAGATTATTTTCACCAATAGCCCTCACAGTAAATCATAAAGTTCTGCTACTAGGTACAGAATTTAAATGAAAACTTTTTACTATTTCCATTTAATGATAATTTTTAAAATCTATGCTTTTTAAAAAATTTATATTTTAACATGTGTCTTTTGTCAGTCATTGGTTGCCAAGGAATATCATAATATAAAATTAGTTATTAACTGACATAATGTCAGACAACATGCTGTGGTCTTTTAAATAAAATGCATATGTCTTTTATTTGGGGTCTAATTCAGCTTTAAAAATTAATACTGACTTCTTTTACACAGTGAGTACTTACATATTGGTGCCTGTCTTGGATAAAAATGTGGCGTGAGCACCACTAAACACTATGTACCACAGACACTTTTACCAGTATTTGAGGAACAGGCATATAGGTATACAAGATAACACATCACACAAACATCAACCTCTCATCTACCCAGAACACAAAGATGCCAACTCAAACACAATTGTTAATTTTTGTTTCTCTTTTGTTTCTTTTTCCTGAATTTTTACAGCTAATTATAACTCCTCACTCCACCAAAGAGTTAACTATTCGCTTTTATCCTACTATGCTTGGAAGAGCCCGTCAACAAGCTTGTATCAACTTCCAGTGCTCTCAGGTATGATAGAGTATTCTTGGACAAAGTCAGGTTAATTACATTTTAAAATCAATATATAAATAAATTTAATTCATTCATCCAGTTAACAATTTTTGCAAATAAGTTCATTATAAACAATTAATTAAATGAACTTATTTTTAAAGACAGAGTCTCACTTCTGTTGCCCAGGCTAGCATGTGGTAGCCTCAGCCTCTGTCACAGCAACCTCACACTCCTGGGCTTAAGTGATCCTCTTGCCTCAGCCTCCTGAGTTGCTGGGACTACAGGTCCCCACTACAATGCCCAGCTTTTAGTATAAATAGGGTCTGGCTTTTGAGACTAGCTCTGGCTGATCTCAAACTTCTGAGCCTAGGCAATCCTCCTGCCTCAGAGTGCTAGGATTACAGGCATCAGCAGCTGTGCCTGGCCTAGGAACTTTTGAAAATACAATAAACATTATGTATATGCAGACATATAAATAAAGTAGTTTTAAATTGATAGATTACTTGAATGTAGTATAATATATATCCAGACACAAAAGAGATATTTTCATGTAAATGTCATATCACTGTCATTTTTCTTAATTTTCTGAGTTTAGTCTTAATACTCAATCTTCCATAAACTTAAATATAAAGATGTAAAGAGTACAATATTACCAATATTATGTTCTTTTTTCTACTCCATTATCTATACAGTGTTCCTGAATAATAATTTATAAAACAACAGTTAATCATTTTTGAATATCTCTAAATGTGCTACATGTCATTCAAAGAATTATCTCAATTTATTCTCACCACAGTTTAATAAAAGAAGTATTGTTATCTATTCTCTTTTATAAAGCAAAGATCTGTCTGAGATACAGATCCCTGTAATTAATATCAGGAGCTGATAAAAGGTTGAGCTGTGTCTGTGGAAAGTTCTGTTGATACTCAGCAAGCTTTAATTCTCTGGAGTTCTGCTTGGGGTGCAAACCAGATTTCCCATCTTATATATCTACTACTTTTATCTTCCAGAAACACTGCAATTGGATCTTTAAAAGTTTGAATGTCTCTCCTTTAGAAAAAGTTTGAGATAAATATGAGCTGAAAATGTAACTTATTTTTGTAACTCACATGTTTCATTGAGTTATTTTTAGTTATTTTTGAGTTATTTTTTAATTTCCCTCTCTGAATCCAAGAGGCTAGATTAACCAATGCTAGGACAACTACTGGATATCTATAGTCAATAATGGTAGAATTTGGTTTAACGTAGAAACTCCAATATTTCAGGTCACTTGAGGAAACATGAAAACACAACCTTCATTTTTTGTCATTTGGACAATACCCAATGGCTTAAAATCACCGATTTCTGTAATCTAAGATTTATTTTATAAAATAGACAAATAGTAAATAATTTACTTAAAGCAAGTGTTCAATTTATTGAACCTAGATGATTGACTTCATTTACGTGAAATCAAGTTAAGACGTCATAACCAAAATGCCATGAATTTTTATTGTGCTAGTAGAATCTTCGACTGATAAGTCACTTGAAGATAATATTCATATAAAATTTGCCATTAATCATCCCTAAAAGATACAATATTTTTTTACTGCTCTTAATTTAAAGCAATCTAAAAGCACATTTCCTTCTTTGCACTGGAATTTAAGCTTGGAAACATCTGTGTAGTTTGCGAGATTATATACTAGGGCATTGTTGGTTTTTCTCAATGACATCTTTATTCATCTACAACATTAGCAAGTATTTGTTGTGTAATTTTACAATACCTAGAACTGAGTCACAGTCTGTCATACTCTCAAGGATCTTTTATTCGAATAGAATACAAAGAAAACAGTTTGAAACAGAGATTTATAGGCTTATGAAACCCAGGAAAACAACAGCCTCATTCAATTTCCTTCACATAATTTTGAGCCTTTCCCCCATATCATGTGATAACAGAAAAAGCACTAGACAGTGAGGATAGATAATATAGTACACAGTTGTACACATTTCCTCTTAATGCTACTTCAATGTATATTTCACATTCTTTGCCTTCGTCTGGCAGCTACATGAATTTCATTTGAAATTCACCTTAAAGTTTGGAAACTACATGCAGTGTTTATTACCTAGTTTGTTAGACAAATTAATTAAAAAATATTTTTGAACAGAGGCCAGGTGCAGTGGCTCACACCTCTAATCTTAACACTCTGGGAGGCCAAGGCGGTTTGATTGCCTGAGTTCACTGGTTAGAGACCAGCCTGAGCCAGAGCAAGACCCCATCTCTAAAAATAGCCAGGTATTGTGGTGGGTGCCTGTAGTCCTGGCTACTCAGGAGACTGAGGCAAGAGAATCGCTTGAGCCCAGGAGTTTGAGGTTGCTGTGAGCTATGACATCATAGCACTCTACTGAGGGTGACAGAGTGAGACTCTGTCTCAAAAAAAATTTTTTTTGAATAGAAATGCAAGTTTTTTCATTAAAGTTTCTCTTTCATGTTGCTATAAATAACCTTATATGTATTGACATAAGTTTGATATCTGAATATTGGTCTTTCACTTTTTTCTGTTTCAATGTAAAAATACTATATAGAATGATTTTTCAATAAAATAGAAAGGAATTTGGAAAAAAAGGAAAAATCAAACATACATAATTATAAAAATGAAACTTTTCTTGTCAAAATTTTTATGGGCACTATATTCCTTAAGTATTATAAATAAAATGTATGGATTTAGGACACATTTGTCATAAATGTTTATCTTCCAACAGTTTAAAGAGTGGAAGTTTTACCTGTCTGGAATAGGGCTATTCCCTAAACCTCTAAAAACAGAAAGGATAACTGCATCCATTGACCTTCATTCATCTATTGTTTTACCTTTCAAAAATCCTACTAAGGAAAATGTTTTCATCGACCTCTTACTAACAAGTAAGTTTTTTCTTATGTTTTACATACTATTTTATAGCTACTAATTGAACTTATTTATTATAGCATAGAAAAACTTTTGAACTAGTGGGCAATTTAGAGATCCATTAGCTGAAAAACATCATTTTATAAAAGAAAACAAACACGTAAGTTTTGACAGATGAAGTTTCTTGGCTAAAATCACAGCTCATGAATGGTGGGGCCAGAATTAGGCATCTGTATACCAAGTCAAATTCTTCTGATTATATATGTTAACACAAATACATAAATGAGTATAGTTGTAACATTATTATGATAGTACTTAATATGCCAATGCTTATTCTTCAAAAGTTTATAGAAATTATGGTATTATGGTTTTGTTTCTTTTCCATCTTTTTTTTTTAAATAATTTTATTGAATCATAATTATGTACATTGGTGCAATCACAGGGCACGATTCATATACATTCAGAAATATTTTGATCATACTATTACAGATATCCTTCATGGCATTTCCTTGATCACTATATAAA
>CAUYON010024564.1:0-24851 GCA_963573935.1 Arctocebus calabarensis | reverse complement strand
ACCCAGTCAAAGAAAACATTAATAGGATGTAGGAGTAATAACAGATAATAAAAATAGACCTAGGACTCTAGATAGATAATTGGCATTTTAATGATCACCTTAGAAAGTATTCAGGGAAATAAAGTAAAATATTTAAAATGTGGTCAGAGCAGGCGGCGTCTGTGGCTCAAAGGAGTTGGACGCCAGCCCCATATACTGGAGATGGTGGGTTCAGACCCGGCCCCGGCCAAAAACTGCAAAAAAAAAAAAAAAAAAATGTTGTCAGAGCAAGCAAACAGTTTTTAAAAGCACAAGCTGGATTTGAAGAAGAGCCAAGTAGAAATTTCAGAACTATAAAAAATACAGTAACTGAAATAAAAAACTCAGTGGATGAGGGGGCTTCCCTCTTGGATTCCCTCTCCTGCCGGAGGTTCTGTTCCTCTTCTTCTGTTCTCTCTCTTTTGCTTATCATGCTTATCAATCTTTCTCCTGTCAATAAACTCTATCTGTCGCTTAAAAAAAATAAGCTCAGTGGATGAGTTTAACAACAGGCTAGACATGTTTGAAGAGAAAACTAGTAAACTGGAAGATAGGAGAAAATATTTAGATTGAAGCATTTAGATACAATATTATGGAAAATTAAAAAAAACAATGTAGACTATACATGGAAAGGTTTAAGAAAAATGTGTAATTGAGGGGAAATTATATGCATAGCAGAACAATATTTGAAGAAATAATAAATAAGCCTATAAATTCTAGAAGTCCTACAAATTGCCAGAAGGATAAATAAAAAGAAATCTTCACCTAAATACTTTTAAGAAAACTGCAGGACATAAGGAAGTCTTAAAAGCAGCCACAAAAAAAATTCCACATTGAGAAAATAGACTACTAACAGTTGACTCCTCAACAGAAATAATAGAATCCAGTAACTGCAAACTTAAGAGTTATTTTATGTTCAGCAAAAATACTTGTTAGGTGTGAAGTTGAAAAGAGGAGGGAATTAATAGTGCACCAAGTGAAAGAAATAGAAAAATGCAGAAAGAAAATAAAGCGAAAGGGTAGACGCAAGAAGGAAAAAAGAGCAACAATGTGTATAGGCCTAAATGAGCATTAACTGTATAAAACAAAAAGTAATGTGGTTTAAAATTATATAAAATTAAAATGCATGATAAGAGTAACAAATTGGGAGTACACATGGAATTGAACTGCTTACAGGTCTCTGCACATATATGTAGGTGAATATTGGCAGACTTTGTTAAGGTGTGTGTTAAGTGGCCGCTAAAAAGACTATTTAAAATGTGTAACTTCCAAACTAACAAGGGGGGGGGGAATGGAATATTTAAAGCTAATCAGTACCAAAGGATGCAAAAAGAGACCCAAAGAACTATGTAACAGGGGACACCGGAATGAGTATGTAGTAAAATAGCAGATTTAAATTTTGATACTATCAGATTATATTAACTGTGAATGTACTAAATGCTCCAGTTAAAGGACAAAAGTGCTCAGACTGGATTTTTTTATAAACTAGCTGTATACTGATTTTAAGATTCATCTGGAATAAGATAAAAGTTGAAAATAAAATGTTAGGAAAAGATACACTGTGTGAACTCTAACCAGAAGAAAACTGGTTATCAAAGAGGTAGACTTCAAGGTAAAAAACATAATTTGAGTTAAAGAAGGTCACTTTATATTGATAAAAGGTTTTAAAATGGTATGCACTAAATAACAAATTTTGAAAGTTTAAAATATCTCCTTCCATTCAATTGTTTTCCTTTTCACCTTGTTAATGGAGAGTCTTTTGATGCACAGAAGTTCTTAATATATTTAATAGATTAAATTTACCAGTCTTTTCCTTTATGGTGAAAGGTTTTTAAATTCTGTCTCAGAAATTTTTGCCTATCCCTAAAATCATGAAGATATTCTCTCCCAAATTCTTCTAGAAGCTGGAATATTTTATCCTTCACATAGTTGTGTTACCTACCTAGAGTTGGTTTTTGCATGTGGTATGAAGTACAAGTGAAGATTTTTCTCCCCATTTGGACTATCCAATTAACCCAGCAATATTTATTGAAAATAATTTTTTTACTACTTTTTGAAAAGTGTCATCTTTGTCAGAAATTGAGTATCTAAATGTATATATTCTAATATTTTCACACTATCTTTCCTATTCTTTTGGTCTCTTTATCTTGGTACCATTAATGCGTAACACTTTATAGTTGGTTGTTTATGTCCTCTGAGCTTATTGTTCTTCAACATTGCCTGGGCTTTTCTTGGTTCTTTGTGTATCCATGTACTTTTTGTTTTTGAGACTAGTCTGTTCTGTTGCCCAGGCTGAAGTGCAGTGGCACATTCATAGCCTGCTGCAGCCTTCAACTTCTGGGCTCAAGTTATCCTTTTGCCTTGACCTCCTGAGAAGCTGGAACTACAGGAGTGTGCCACCCCAGCTGGATAACCTTTTTTAAAAATCTTTTTTCAGAGATGAGGTCTTGTTATATTGCTCAGGCTGGTCTTGAACTCCTGGCCTGAAGTGATCCTCCTGCCTCAGCCTCCTAAATTCTAGAATTAGAAGCTTGAGTCACTGTGGCCAGCCAGCATTTCCATATAAATTTTAGACCAAGTTTTTAAAAAAATACAAGGTATAGATAATTTTTTTCTGAGTGCGATGCAGTGAAACTAAAAGTTAATAACTGAATCAGCAAACAAAATACCCTTGCCACTCAACAGTTTAAAGCCTAACAAATCAGTTCTTGGATCAAGAAAGAAATCAATGCTTTTTTTTACTAAAGCAAGAGAAAGTGAAAGTGAATGAATTTGAATAAGTACACCTAAGGAAAATATAAAGGAAGAATTAACCACGGGTACTTGAGAGACTGTCTTGCCAGAGACTCTTTGGACATCATGAAGCTCATCTTCACTTAAGCAGCATATTACAAAAATAAAATATATTTTTCTAGTTTGGGGAGTTAATACCAATAAGCTTATAATATTAATAGTTTTACTTGAGAAGTGAGAAGAAACACTATACTAGGTAACCATTGGGAAGGCTTCTTTAAGTATAACACGGGAATTAGAGGTTAGGAAGAAAAGACTGATTATTTCATTTACATAAAAATAAAGAAATTATGCCTGGCAAACGTTAGCATAAACAAAGCAAAACCATACAGATTTAGGGATGTGTAGTTCTTGTCACTAACAGAGGGTTATTCCTAATTTTTAAGGATATTTTACATACTAATAGGAAAAAGGTAAACAATCCAACCAAAAATATGAGCATTGGCTCGGTGCCTGTAGCTCAGTGTAAGGTGCCAGCTGCATGCAGTGGGACTAGTGGGTTTGAACCTGGCCAGGGCCTGCTAAACAACAATGACCAAAAAACAAAAATAGCCGAGCGTTGTGGTGGGCACCTGTAGTCCCAGCTACTTGGGAGCCTAAAGGGAAAAGAATTGTTTAAGCCCAACAGTTTGAGGTTGCTGTGAGCTGTGATGTCACAGCACTCTCCTGAGAGCAACATAATAAGACTCTGTCTCAGGAAAAAAAAAAAAGACAAAAAAATGAGCATGAAATATTGAGTGTTCACAGAAACAGAATTGAACAAATGGCTTCATGAACATGAAAAAATGCCTGACCTTACTCACAATTAAGAGAATGTGAAAAAACTACACTGGGATTCCTTTTGTGTTGGAGTCCAGTGATAGGCAGATAGCAATGCTTAATAACCTATAGTAGTGAGAAGTTGCAGAAAGAGGTACATTCATACTTTGCTCAAAGAAGAAATGATTGATATAAACTCTGTAGAAGTCAATTTGGTAAATATTTCTCAAAATTTCAAATACACAGAATTAAATGTCATTAGGGAAATAGGTAAACAGATTATGGTTACAGCCACAGGGTGAAGTGGTCAGAATCTTAAAAGGAATAATACTTAATGCTGACATGGATTGACTTCCAGATTCTGTTAAACTTTTAATGTGTAGAGCAGTATCCCATACCCACTATGAATGATATGCTGCCATTTGCATAATAAGAGGGATGCTAACTAGATGTGTAGAAGTGCTTGTATAAAAGTAAACTGTTTCTGGAAGGAAATGTAAGAAAATTAGAAATACTCATTTGCCTTTTGATATTAATTTTTCTTTGTAGATATATTGCTTTACAAATGCAAAATTTAAGAGCAGTTATACAAAAGACAATCTCTAAGGATGTTACGATAACTTTGGCTCATTCTGCATTTAGGGTTTTAACCAAGAAGATTTGGAGGAAGAGAAAGGTGAAATACAGGTAAAAGAAGCAGAAGATTCAGATTCTGATGATAACATAAAGAGAGGAAAACAGTAAGTTTGTTTGTTTTTAAGGGATTTGCTAAAGAGAAGTTAAAAAATGAAGGTAGAGATTATTGAACTTTCATTTGCTTTTCATTTGGTTCCTGGTTCAGTTTAGGAGAGAATCTATTCCCATTTTTCTCTGTTGTACTTCTCTGTATACAGCGCTGTCAGCAAATTACTTGTTATTTTTCTTTCATTTACCCTGTGCTCAGATGACTTAATTTGGGGAGTTAGATTTATATGGTATCAGACTCTTAATTTACAGCTTACCAAGTAAACTCTTCTGAAAAGTAATAATAATTTTAGAAATACATTAGGTTTGAAGTAGTAGATACCTATATTTATCTCAGTTACATTATATTTTGAGAGTTGCACTTCTTATCACTGAAAGGCGTTCTATTTTTTTTTCAATTTATGCTATATTAAGACAAAAACATTCAAATAATTTGGACACCATTGTATTCCCCAAAAAGGAATAGGTGTAGAATATGAGTTGGATATAATGTCTGGGGTCAGCTTTTCTTTTAATAGCACGTGGTAAGGACGTTTGTGTGTCGCTTACTCTGAGAAACGTATTATTAGGCAGCTTCTTCGTTGTGAAAACGTCATAGAATGTACTTACACAACCCTGGGTAGTATAGCCTACTACACACCTAGGCTGTGTGGTACAGCCTTTGCTCCTAAGCTACAAACCTGTGTACAGCATATTGTACTGAATACTGTAGACCTTTGTAACACAGTAGTAGTGTTTGTGTATCTAAACATAGAAAATGTGCAGTAAAGGGTGGTGCCTGTGGCTCAAAGGAGTAGGGTACCAGCCTCAATTGCTGGAGGTGGCCGGAGTTCAAACCCCGGCCAAAAACTGCAAAAAGAAAAAAAAGAAAATGTGCAGTAAAAATACAGTATAAAAGAAAAAATGGTATGCTTGTTTGGGACACTTACCATGAATGGAGCTTGCAGGACTGGAAAGTAGTTCATTGAGTTAGAATTAGGAAATTTGATGTGATAAAAATAAATGTGTTTTTAAAAGAGAACTTGTATTTTATTTGATTTTGCATTACTCCTTTAGTATGGATTTTCTGTCGGATTTTGAGATGATGTTGCAGAGGAAAAAGAGTATGAGTGGCAAGCGCAGACGGAACCGCGACGGTGGCACCTTTATTAGTGACGCGGATGATGTTGTGAGTGCCATGATTGTGAAGATGAATGAAGCTGCTGAGGTGAGATGGTCACTTCTAGGGTCACTTTTTCTTTCCCCCACTGGATTACTTGGGTGCCTTTTTTTTTCCTTAATGCTTAAACTACACTTAAGGCACTAATTTTTCTTTCTTTCTTTTTTTTTTTTTTTTTGCAACAGAGCCTCAAGCTATCGCCCCAGGTAGAGTGTTGTGGCGTCACAGCTCACAGCAACCTCCAACTCCTAGGCTTAAGCGATTCTCTTCCCTCAGCCTCCCAGGTAGCTGGAACTACAGGCACCCACCACAACGCCTGGCTATTTTTTAGTTGTAGTTATCGTTGTTGTTTGGCAGGCCTGGGCTGTATTCGAACCTGCCAGCTCTGGTGTATGTGGCTGGAGCCTTAGCCGCTTGAGCTATGGGTGCCAAGCCTTAAGGCACTAATTTTAAATATGGGAATAATTTTAATTTTTTAATCATGTTTGCAAAAGTGAAAAGACTAAATATTAAGTAAAACTGCCCTTTCTAGGTGAATGGCTTTGCTAGTTTTATGGGGCAGTGGTTTTATTCTCAGGTTGGTTAGGTCGCCACAAAGTTTTATAACATTTCTTCTTATAAAAAAATGTGTTATAAATTTGTGTGTCATTCTCTTTTACTGATCATGAGACTGTATTTAAGTCGTTGTGTTTTAAAAATCTGTCAAATTGTAAAAATTGGCCCAGTATTATGTCTAAAATACAAGTTCTGGTCTTTTAGAGATATTTGCTTTTAAAGTATTAATAGATTTCAATGATCTGTCTGGGATATGTCTCAAAGCAGTTCAAAGGTGGAGGGAAAGTAGCTTGATATCTAGCTAAAAAGTAAGACTGGTTATGTCAGTTTAGTTGTTAAAATATACACGACAGATATATTCAGTATTTTATGTTTCTAAAATTTGAAATTTTTATAACAAAAATAGAGAAAAACTGCCCAATAAATGCTGAAATTTTTCTTTGAGAATATTAGTATATTCCACTAATAACCAAACTTCACATATAGAAAATGATTCCAAAATTTTACAGGTATAATTTGTCCCTTGAATGAACTCTTTGAAAACTTAACAGTTATGGCTCAGCACCTGTAGCTCAGCGGCTAGGGAGCCAGCCCCCATACACCAGAGCTGGCAGGTTCGAATCCAGCTCGGGCCCTCCAAATAACAACAACTGCAACCAAAAACTAGCCGGGCATTGTGACAGGTGCCTGTAGTCCCAGCTACTTGGGAGACTGAGGCAAGATAATCTCTTAAGTTCAAGAGTTTGAGGTTGCTGAGAGCTGTGATGCCATAGTACTCTACCCAGGGCGACATAATGAGACTCTGTGTAAAAAAAAACAAAAAAAACTTGACAGTTATGTCAGTATTTTAAATCAAAATTGTTCTTTCAGTCTGTAGTTGTTAATGGTAATTATTGTAATAGTTTTGTGAGTTTGACATAGACACATACATGGATTGGTTCTCTGCCCAAAATCCATATGTTAATCTTTCTTTTAGGAAAAATTGTAGTGACTTTGAGAACCTATTGCTTTATTTTATTTTCTGGTTCCAAATTTGCTATGGTTCTGATTTGCTATTAACAATTAATACTACTTTTTAAAAAAATATTTCTTTCTGAATAGGAAGACAGACAGTTGAATAATCAAAAAAAGCCTGCACTGAAAAAATTAACTTTGTTACCTACTGTGGTTATGCACCTTAAGAAGTAAGTAATTTATTTTCTTGAAAAAGCTTTTCTTTTTAATAGAATGATATTCAGATAGCTGACTGGTGTTCTAGGGGTATTGAATAATGGTAGCTTTCTATCAGTTCACAGATAATAATAAAATTTCCTAAATTATACTTCTTCATAAATTTGTATTAAACCTTGATGCCTGATCAAACAGAACAAATAGTAAACTAATATGAATGAAAGAGAAACTTGGAACTACAAAATTTTGTTCTTTACTGACAGTTTGGGTTTGGTAAAATTGCTGTTTTCCCTTTGTGATAAGAGCAAATCTTGGGAGACTACTCCCAAGACTTCAAGGGGTCTGTGGCCCTGTTAACATCACAGTAATTGATCCTTCTGAAATAATGATTCTTTCTTTATAGACCTTGTTACCAATTTTTTTCATTGGTTTGCTCGTATTTCTGAGCAACTTTGCTTTTTTCTTTGAACCATGTTGAAGCCTACTTTCAATGACTGAAGAAATGCATTAATGTTATTAGTGAGCCATCAGCATGGCCTAGGACATTTGTAACTAGAAAATTGCTCCCTCTATTTCATTAGTCCAAATTATCTGTTACTGGTTTTATGTAAATAATATTGTCATGTTTTCTACTAATATAACTGATTCCAGTGCATAAAGTGGAGTTTTGAATATCATTATTTTATTGAGATTTGGTGTCCTGCAGAGAATAGCACAATTCCAGGTTCATACTACCTGAAACTATTTGAGGATCACTATTCTGATAGATTAAACATTATTTTTCTTTTTAGCTATAATGATTAGGGCTCATTCTTTGCTGTTTGTACCACTAATACCAGCAGTAATCTATCTTGTGTAATTTGAGTTTGCTTAAATTTTATTTCAGCAAATCTTCTTTGTCAGGCAGATATTTCTGGCAAATAAGAACTAAAGGCTGGGAGCCCATAGAGCTCATTGGTTAGAGTGCCAGCCCCATGCGCTGTGGTTGGCAGGTTCAAACCCAACCTGTGCCTGCTGACCAAAAAAAAAAAGAAAAAGAAAAGAAGAACTAAAGCTCATATTGCTTCTGAAACCAGAATAGGTATTCAGTATATATTGACGGTATATAAGTAACTTTTTAAAAGTAGTTTTTAGAAATATCACTAAATATGTAAGAAGTCAGAAAATAAGCTGGGCGCCCATAGCACAGTGGTTATGGCACCAGCCACATACATCCAGGGTGGCGGGTTCAAACCTGGCCCCTGCCAGCTAAACAACTGCAATAAAAAAATAGCCAGGTGGTTGTGGCGGGCGCTTGTAGTCCTAGCTACGTGGGAGGCTTAGGCAAGAGAATCACTTAAGCCCAAGAGTTTGAGGTTGCTGTGAGCTGTGACGCTAAGGCACTCTACCAAGGGCAACATAGTGACACTGTCTCAAAAAAAAGAAGTGAGAAGATACAGGAGAAGTAAGGTTCATAGAGTTGACTTTTTTTTTTTTTAAATTATTATTGCAGGCAGGACCTTAAAGAAACATTTATTGACAGTGGTGTGATGTCTGCCATCAAAGAATGGCTCTCACCTCTACCAGATAGGAGTTTGCCAGCATTAAAGATTCGAGAGGAACTGTTGAAGATTCTGCAAGAGGTTAGAGACAGATAATCTGACTGTTCGCTCTTCATTAGTTACCTAATGTGGTTTATAGTGTCATAACCTCTATAGTTTACAATGTATTTATACATTCTCTTGCTATAGCCTGCCAGAAGAAGGGTTAGAAAAGGGGACTATACCTACTGAAATGAGCATAAAAGGGAAGACCTTACAAAACTTTATGGAACTATAGGGAAAAATACTGGCTATTGATTTATCTGAGAAGAATAATACAGTAGTAGACATGTTCTGGGAAAGCTCTTCAAGTAGAAAGAGCACCAAATTCAGGGTCATAAGAACTTGCATTTGAATCTTGAGCTGATCTACCTGTATGTGGCTGTGATACCTTGGGCAAGCTACTTAACTTCTGAATGTGCCAAGCACTGTGCTTCATGCTTTGTGTATGTGTTAGTTTATTCTTTGCAGTAAATCTATAAGGTAGGTGTGTAGTCTCCATTTTACAAATGAGGAAATTAACATTCAAAAAAAGTTAAATGACTTGTCCAAGGTCACATAGCCAGAAGGTTCCCATGCTTGGCTACACTCTTAGGTCTGTTGGATTCTGAGACCTGTGCTGACTCCTGTATTAAACTGCTAACCTCTGAGTATTCTTAGTTTACACTTTCTCACACTGTTAGGCTTAACTTGAACTCAGTGGTAATACTGAACTCTCTTAATATGAACACAGAGTATCTTTGTGTTCAATGTCTATAGAGTCTAGGAAAATGAAGTCTTTTATTTCTTTGTGAATGAACCAGATCTTAAAAGTCCTCTAGAACAGATTAGCAGAACTCCCAGGTTCTGAGTGATTAATACGTATGTAATGTGTTTTTGTTCCCCAGCTACCTAGTGTGAGCCAGGAGACCCTGAAACATAGTGGGATTGGACGAGCAGTGATGTATCTCTATAAACATCCCAAGGAATCAAGGTCCAACAAGGACATGGCAGGGAAATTAATCAGTATGTAAATTTTACTTTTTGTTTGTTGTGTTTATGTCTACTTAGAGACAAGTACATATAAAAATTGTATTTTTACCAATATTTGTTCATATTGGTAATGTCTGGAAAGTAGAATAGAAATTTTTTAAATAACTTCTTATAGATACCAGGTTTTTCTTCTAGACGTAAAGTGCCTGTCACCATATTTAGGTATGCTATCCAGTATTCAATATAGCAAGTTAAAAGCATGAGTTTTCTAGCTGTGAGTTAAAATAGTCTTAATTATATTTCAACTTCAACCATACAGTGGTTATTATTACAAAGTATAATACCTCAGAAAACTGAAGAATAGGTCAGTTTAGTAACTATAAACCTGGAAATCAGGGCGGCACCTGTGCCTCAGTGGGTAGGGCACCGGCCCTATATACCAAGGGTGGCAGGTTCAAACCTGGCCCTGGCCAAACAGCAATAGAAAAAATAGCCAGGTGTTGTGGCGGGCGTCTGTGGTCCCAGCTACTCGGAAGGTTGAGGCAAGAGAATCGCCTAAGCCCAAGAGCTGGAGGTTGCTGTGAGCTGTGACGCTGTGGCACTCTACCGAGGGTGATAAAGTGAGTCTGTTCTCTCTACCAAAAAAAAAAAAACCTGGAAATCAATCATTAGGCATTTTAAACACCAAAAAAAGGAAGGAGGAGGATTAGAATGCAGTCCAGGATTTGGTCATGCCTGAATCATGGATATATGCCACTTGCCTACAGCATATCCTTAGCTTGGAGTTTAAGTTCTAGTCTTAGTCTTTTATGCTGTAAAATTGAGGCAGTTAAGTGTTTTCTTTGGGCTATTTTTTTTTTTTTTCTTTGTCGCCCTCGGTAGAGTGCTGTCGCGTCACAGCTCACAGCAACCTCTAACTCCTGGACTTAGCTGATTCTCTTGCCTCAGCTTCCCGAGTAGCTGGGACTACAGGCGCCTGCCACAACGCCTGGCTATTTTTTTTTTTTTGCAGTTTGGCTGAGGCTGGGTTTGAACCTGCTACCCTCAGTACATGAGGCTGACGCCCTACACACTGAGCCACAGGTGCCGCCCTCTTTGGATTATTTTAAAGATTCAATGAGGGGATGTATATAAAGCACAGTGCTTAGCACATCGTAAGTACTCAAGTAATAATACTAGCTACTTACCACTATTGTTGTTACTTGCATGATGGTCTCCAGAACCTTTTTGCATGTTCTTAATTATGCCAGAGGAGTTTAACTGAAATTCATGTAATTAAGTACCATATTGTTTATGAAATTATTCAGTTTTAAGACTGAAATCCATATTTGTTTTTATTATCCTCTGCATCTTTTCCTGTGCCCCTTGTTGGAAAGAAATTTTTTAAACTTCAAGCTCAGCCCAGTGTGGTGGCTCACACCTGTAATCCCAGCTGTCTGGGAGGCCAAGGTGGGTGGAGTGCCTGAGCTCATGAGTTCAAGACCAGCCTGAAGTGAGACCCC
Organism: Arctocebus calabarensis; assembly: GCA_963573935.1. NCBI lineage: Eukaryota > Metazoa > Chordata > Mammalia > Primates > Lorisidae > Arctocebus > Arctocebus calabarensis. The sequence continues at coordinate 13,599 of CAUYON010024564.1, read as the reverse complement.
CCTATCTCTAAAAATAGCCTGGCATTGTGGCAGGTGCCTGTAGTCCCAGCCTACTTGGGAGGCTGAGGCAAGAGAATCACTCGAGCCCAAGAGTTCAAGTATGCTGTAAGCTATAATGCCATGGCACTCTACCAAGGGTGACAAAGTGAGACTGTGTTAAAAAAAAAAAAAAAAAAAACCAACTTAAAAGCTAGTTTGAGAAAGAAACTACGTCAATATTTGAATACAGTAATTATTTTTCTATTGAATCTTTAAACTTTTAGAATATAAATTTTTCATTAAACCAAAGATGTATTATCATCTCAGATCATGTTAATAATCTAAAATTTATTGCCTACTAGGTGGTAAACTTTTGTTTCTTCTGTGCAGCAGCTTGTGACTTTTTTTTTTTTTTGCCCTAGACCAAGAGAAATAAACTATTCCCTTGAGTTGCTACAGCAGTGATTCTGAATCCAGGGGTGTCGTCAGTGGAGTGATTTTAAAAGATTTGTAGACCCCTGACAATCTCTGTTTTCTTCTTGGTGTGACAACATCTGTGTTCTATCTGTAAAGGTTCTTTAGTTACATTATGTTTCAGAACTAAAACTTCAGTTGGCACCTCTGGACTTTTATTTGCTGGACAGTGGTCATGTAGTAATTATAGTTCATTGTCATCTTAGCAGCTTTATGAAGTACGAACTCTACATCTGCCATATTAGACTATAATTTTTGCTACATGCAATGCTCATGTCTATAATCCTAGCACTTTGAGAGGCCAGGACAGGAGGATCACTTTAGCCCCTGGAGTTCAAGATTGCCCAGCACAGCAAGACCCTTCTCTGTAAAAAATAAAATAAATTAATTAAGTAAATAAAAATTTGAAATAAAATAGTCAACCCAGCTAGTTGATATCTATCAAAGTGGGTCAGATGTTACTTTCTTTGAATCTCTGTGATTTAAATCTGGTTACTGATTTAACTGGTATTTTCCCTGTAAGTTTTCTAAGTCAGCTGGAGTTAGTTATGATACTGGTGTTATGCTGTTTTATATATAAATAATCCTGAAATAATGGAGTCCTTAGGAAAGAGTAAATGTTTAGAATATCACATAACACTACAGTGCAGTTATTTGAAAGAATGGTAGGAGAAATGCTATTTTGTCGACTAAACAATTGTTTTTTTCTTGTTGCAGATGAATGGTCTCGGCCTATATTTGGTCTTACCTCAAACTACAAAGGAATGACAAGAGAAGAAAGAGAGCAGAGAGATCTAGAACAAATGCCTCAACGACGAAGAATGAGCAGGTATGAGGGAACAGGTATGAGTAAGTGGAATAAATACCGTTGTTGGCAATAATCAGAGGGTTTTGGTAAATAAGTATCATTTGGAAACCTACAAGATGATGGGGATTTCTTTCCTCTCAGCTTGTTATTATCTGTGTAGTTCATAATACTCTTTTAATTTAAATGTAGTAGTGTGTGATGGAGGCCCTCTCCATCTGCCATGACCTTCCTGGGTCAGTTTGGTGAAATATGGTCCCTCTTATAGTTCTGATTTTGCTTGGTTTGCTCCAGCCACTTGCAGAAAACAACTTTCTCCCTCCCATTTCCAAATTGCTGGATTAAAAAAAAAGGGTTCACTGTGTACCAATATGCTGGATATAGTTGCACCCTGGACGGCAAAGTTATCCGTTACACATATATGGCAGTTACGGCTCACCCCTAGTGAAACCTGTTATATCAAGTGAATACTAAAATGAGTAGTACTTTTTAAAGATTATTAGAAGTTATTTTTCCTGTTCCCATTTATAAGAGCTAAGCAGGGTCTAAGTTTGCTCTGTTTAATCTTACTTACAAGGTTCTAACATTCCTAGTATTTCCTTGTTTGCTTTTTTCCCAGCACTGGTGGTCAGACACCCCGAAGAGACTTGGAAAAGGTGCTGACAGGAGAGGAGAAGTAAGGTTTTGCATTAATTTTTCTTCCTAGACTATATAGAATGCTTCTACTTGCTCATTTAAAATGAGTAGTAAATGAAATGCTATTATGGTTACATAGGTAAGGGTAATTTTCAGTTTAAAATTTATTGAATATTGGGTACTCAGAGGATATAAGGAAAATTGAGAGAAGAATTCGTTTGTGAAGATTTTGTTGCTGCTTGCTAAATGGTACACTGCTTGCTAAGCCCTGATAATATAAAGCAAATTAAAAATATTCCATGGTCTGAAAAAGTGTAAGTCTTCAGAGGGGATGGTAGGCACAGGGAGAGCTTAGACAAAACTGTGGTGTAAGTGTGCAAGGCCTACTTTGAAAATGGACTGAAAGAGTTAGGCAGTAAGGATGGAAATACAGATGTGGTCCAGTGAAGGGCTTCAAGTCACGACAGGGAATTGTTGTTGTCTTTGTGATTCCATAGGAAGTTTTTGGGCCTGGATGTGAAGCCATCAGATTTGGTTTAGAACGCCGCAACTAATGACATTGTGTGGGATTGGGTGGAGGGCAGTGGTCCAGCTAAACAGATGGTAATGAGGGAGCAGCATGGTCAGGAGACACTGCAGAGGCAAAGCTGCCTGGAGCTTGTGACTCAATGGAGAGAAGTTTTAGTTGGAGTTGAGGATCCTAACTGGAACTTGAACTCTTAAGTATTGAGACAGTGCGATTACCACTCACTCAAATGGACTGAGGAAGAGATTTAACAGCATGGGTGAATTCTGTTTTGAGTCAATTAAATGTAGATGCCTAATGTGCTAGTCTAGATGCTTAAAGAGATATTTGGGCTAGAGACATAGATTTGATGGTTCTCGCCATAGAAAATATTTGTTGAATCAAGAGAGTAGGGAGTAAGAAATGAACTAAATAGGCTCAGCACCTATAGCACAGAGGTTACAGCACCGGCCACATACACCAAGGCTGGCAGGTTCGAGCCCAGTCTGGGCCTGCTAAACAACAATGACAACTGCAGCAAAAAAAAAAAAAATAGCCGGGCATTGTGGGCATTGTAACAGGCACCTATAGTCCCAGCTACTCAGGGAGGCTGAGGCAAGAGAATCACTTAAGCCCAAGAGTTTGAGGTTGCTGTGAGCTGTGCTGCCACGGCACTGTACCAAGGGTGACATAGTGAGACTTTGTCTCAAAAAAAGAAAATGAACTAAACAACTTTGAAAAGGAGTGTAACCAGGCAGAGTAGTCAGTGCAGGTGAGTCAGTAGCTGTGCTCTTGTGCATGGCAGCAAACCTAGAGGGGAGGGAGGCTGCACTGGAGGTGGACAGTGGCAGGTTGCTGTAGAGGAGTTTGTCCAGGCCGTTGGCAATCAGGCAGTGCCCAGATTGCAGTAGGAGAATGAGGGATGAACTAGAGGGAGCAAGTGTGAGTGTAGTTCGTTTATAATAAGTTTGATGATGAGAGAGTGATTTTAGGAGAAGAGTAAGAGTGGTGGGGGATTTTCTTTGGCAGGCCAATGAATCTGTTCATACATACGTGTATATATATATATGTAAGGCTTTGTGTTAAAAGTAGGGTAAACCATACAAGGGAGTAGAAACAATTTAGAACTTTTTACCCTTATCCTCTCCCCACTTTCAGTACACACATGTACGTCCATGCTCCATTTACCACCAGAGTCAGTTAACCTAAAGGTTGAGTGGTTTAATGCCCAGACATCTATAGATACAGGCTTTGCTTTTGAAAGTAATCTGACTTTAGTATAGCTTGGTTGCCCTCAAATTGGCATACAAATGAGTGAAAATAAAATCAGGGAAATATAAATAAAAGCAATGTATTACATCAATATCTTGTTTGTGGTATTGTACTATAGTTTTGCAAGTTGTTACTATTGGGAGAGACATTGGCTTTCGTATCATTCCTTAAAACTACTTTGGAAGCTATAATTATCTTTGATAGTTTTTTACAAATATAGGCAAAAATTACTGTGTAAATTATGTATGCACAAAGTAAAGTACTTTATGGCAGACTCAGAATTTTGGGGAGTCATTTTAATTACCCGATTTTTCACCTCACAAGTGAGCTAGAGTTATTCCACTAGACCAGAGAAATTAAAATTCAGAGTCCTGCTGGAAGGACCAGCCATGGAAAAAAGAAGGGCATGATTATATCTGAAGCTGAGGAGGGGCAAAATGGATTGGATGACCCTTGGGGAGGCAGAGGAGTCTTGCAACATTTCAGCTAAGTGGGGTGGACCCAGGATCGGGCATGTGAAGTTGCCTGCAGACTCCATGGCTGGCTATGTAAGCACTGTTCTTCTCTGTCTCAGGGCTCTTAGACCCGGAGATCCTGGATTCTGTGCCCGTGCAAGGGTCCCTATGCCTTCAAACAAAGACTACGTTGTCAGGCCCAAGTGGAACGTGGAGATGGAGTCATCCAGGGTAAGCAGGTAGAGGAATGGCAAGGTGGATCTCAGATGCAAACTCTTTTACATTTTACTTCATGTTTAATACTCCTGATAGTTCTTGAGGTTTTATTTCAGAGAGGGCTGTTTTCTGGTCTTATCTAGCCAAATTACAAATTGAGGAATCAGAGAAAAGAACTGTCCAAGGTTAAAGATTGTTGCTGATGTATTTTTCTTCAAACTTGAAGCAACATCATTAAGTAGAGAAGTTCCTTCTTATTAATATTCTGAACCAGTGATCTTTTTTGTTTTAGAACCATGAAACATAGCGCTTACCTCCTTTTGAATATCTACCGCCCCCTTTCTCTTCAACTGTTTAAGCAGTTCTGTTTTGAAATATTTAGGGTAGACACTTCCTCTGTCATCATTGTAAGCGCTGCTTAGTGATTGTCAGCATTTCTCAGTAATCTTTCTCTATTCTCCAATCAAACTACTTTCTAGCCAGGTATTCTTAAAAAGGGCCTAAGCCGTTTGGAAAAGCATAAGAGACGATTTGCAGAACAGAAACGACTCAGCAAAGTGCACCGTGCTGTCAAGTTCAGCATTGAAGGCAACAGGATGCCCCTGTAGGCCTGGCTTTACCAGAGTATATCTGAGAGGTATCCCCAAGGAAGCATGTGCTGTGCATGGGCTTGATTTATCAGCAGTCAGAGTGCAAACTGGTGTGCGTGTGCTTTCTTAACCAAAAAAGGCCGGGACTGTTTAGTTCCTGAAATAATGACCTTAACAGGCACCTTGGAACATTCAAGACCTCTTGAATATTTAGAAATTTATCAGAATTCCCTTCCTTCATCAGTACCCTAGAGATAATGAGATTAATGATTACTTTCCTGATGAGCATTTTGGTTTTTCTCACCAGTACTCATTGGTTTTTTTGTTGCTGCTGTTTGTTTGTTTAGCAGGCCCAGGCTGGGTTCGAACCCGCCATCCCTGCTACATGGGGCTGGTGCTCTAACCACCAAGCTAGGGGTGCCCCCAACTGGTACTCATTTTTATGAAAAGTTTGGGTTGGGCGCATTGGCTCATGCCTACAGTCCTAGTACTTTGGGAGGCTGAAAGGAGAGGATTATTTGAGGCCAGGAGTTTGAGACCAGCATGAGCAAGAGTTAGACCCTGTCTCTACAAATACAGAAAAATTAGCCAGGTGTGGGGGCACATTCCTGTAGTCCAAGCTACCTGGCCTGGGAGGTTTAGGCAGGAGGATCAATTGCTTGAGCTCAGGTTACGGTGAGCGATGGTGTCAATATTGCACTCTAGCTAGGGCAACAGAGCAAGATTTTGTCTCAGGAAAAAAAAAAAAAGTTTTTGTTAGGGCCCCAAATCATAGTAGTCTGCTTTGCGTAGCCATATAAACTGGTTAGTGGCTTCTTGATGGAAGGGAAGGTAGCTCGTTTTCCTATTGTGAATGGCCCAGTGGTATGCATTTGAGGACTCATGGCATAAGCCTTTGACTGGAGATGAATTTAATTAATACATACTCAGCACGTGGGCAGAAATGAGAAAGTCTCTGGAATGTTCATAAGCCGGACTCCGATTTACTGTGCTTTGAGATGAGCAGTGGCGCCTTTATTGCAATGTGCCCAGAGTGTGTGTTGTCTGCCTTTGTGCTTCTCTGAGACCCCTGCTTTGGTACCTCTTCCCACGGATTCCGCTCACTTTCCTGACAGTTCCTTTTACTGTTAAGCAGCTATCAAGATGAAGCACACTTTCTTATTGAGAATAAGGGGTAGAGAGGACTAGTTCTTTGCCAAGAACACCCTCATTTATGTGTATTTACTTCTTTTTTTCATGCCTGTGTCTGTGTCCCCTAACCACCTCTCCTTAGTATTTCTCTTCCCACTTGTATCTCTTTTAGCCTTCTCTCCTTTTTTCACTGTCTCCCTCTTTTTGGCCCTTTCTTTTAATAGTATTTTTCGTTCCCATCACTTTTATTTTTGAGAATCAGGAACTACAGTGTGGCAAAGAAAATGTAATAAATCTCTGAGTGTCTAGTGTGCTTTGGAATATAAGTTGTGTCCTGAGGGGCCTGATGCTTGTCCACTGGTTTTGCTGTTCTTGTCTCACCTCCACCTACAGAGTAGTCTGACTGCCTTCTAGAGTGTGAGGAGGGCCCCTTTCCTACATTCTCAGCCCTCTATAAGATCATAACACTCTGGCATTTTGGAGCCTCAATCTGGCCAGTAGAGCTCTGTCAAAAACTCAGATGATCCTGTATTACACCCTGCTTTTAATCCTTGAACCACCTGACAGGTGTTTTCCTGCCCAGGAAGGTTTCTTGCATGTTGACTGAAGGCTTCCACATTGCAGACACTAGTGGGCATTATTAGAAATCATATTGTCCAGAAAGAAAACTGTAATGAGTAAATGCATTTCAGATGAAACTGTTTAAGTATCATTTTTGTTTTTTAAGTTACATAAGTATAAATCAGTATAGAGTAACCACATTCCCAAAGTCCTAATCTTCCAATAAGTCACCACTGGCAACAATTTGCTGTTTTAAATGTATTCCAATTATGCCTCAAGCTTAGTTTTTATAATTGTAGAAGATTTTCAAGTTATAAAGAGAAAAATTATTTGTGGTTCTGCCTTTCAAAAGCAATTTGATATATGTGTTGCCCTTTTTGCTATTGATATTTAAATATAATTAAAATGATATTTGTATAATTTTATCATCTTCCCTTATTACCTTGTAGATTTGTCATTTTTAGTGGCTGCATAATGGTCTAGCCTGTGAATATATCACAGTTTTTTTATTCATTTCTCCTCTCATTTTTCACTTCTAAATAATTCGGTAAACTATACTGCATTGTATTATTTGTAGTATTAAAATGACAAAAGCAATGCATGTTTTTATGTAAACTTTTAAAAATATAGAATGCATAAATAAAATTAATCTCACCTATAATGCTGCCATAACTGAATATTAACATTTTAGATTATTTCATTTTAATCCTTTTTTGTATGTATGAGTAAACATTATATTCTTTAAAAATTTCAAGCAGCATTGGACTTATTTCTTTTATACTTTGTTGGGTTTATTTGTGTTTTACTTGGCAAAAAATCGTTTGAGTAAACATTCTTCAGTGATTTTAATATTGTGTCATCAAACAGTTATACTATCTTAATTCTATTTAAAGCAAACCCATCTTGCTAATCTTTTAAGCTGCTTTTGGTTTTTCTCTGGTAAAACAGTGTGGCATATACTTTTAATGTCCTAAGGAAGTGTGGTATAGAGTTGATGAATCAGGAAGGAGATCAGTGCTTTGCCATGTTAGGTACTGTGGTCTGTGTGGTATCAGGCTGGGATAACCAAGCATCTGCGAGATGCAAGTCATATGTGCTGTTAGCTAGGAATAGGTTGACACTAACCTGGGTGTGTCCCTGCCCAGCTGAGGCTAGCCAGATTCATTAGGGTTCAGACAGTTCGTGAAGGTCCTGGGAATAGGCAAAGAAAAGGTGAAGTAGGTGCGTGGAGTTGGGGAGTTGTCAGAGATCTGAGTAGGTAAGGCTTCCAGTGTGGGCTGACTGCAAGTACTAAATCAATACATCGTATGAAAGGAAGTCAAGTATTTGGGTCTGTCCAGGAAATCTGAGGGACAGTGTGATGGATGGTGGCATAGCCCTTTCTTTGTCTAATAATGTATTTTTATGCTAACTAAAGAATATTGCACATGTCAGAAATGAAAAATCTAGGATAGATGCCCAACGTGGCTCTTGTTCAGGAATGACTCAGGGTTTCCTGCATAGTATTCAGGTGACTTCATATCTGGGGAGGCGCCGAATCCAGAGGTGAGATAAGACTTAGAAGGCTCCTAGACTAGAAAGAAGCTCACCACACTGGTACTGACCCCAGTGTCTCCTAGGCTCTATTATTTTAGCATTCTTTTGAATTGAGCTTTAGAGGCGATTCAGCAGTAAACATCTGGGGAGATCATTCTTAAACATCTGAATTGTTACCACATTTAACAAGAGTTCTTCCTGGTCTTTGACATTAATGGCAAGACCTTCCCAGAGTTTCGTAAGGTTCATTAGAGACCACATCTTAGTAAGACATACAGTCTTTTCAAAATATAAAAGAAAAAAAAACCCAAATCAAACCTTTAAAGATAAAGGGCAAGTGGAAAAAGACTTAATTTTCTTTGTTTTTTTTGAGACAGAGTCATCCTAGGTAGAGTGCCATGGTGCTGTGGTGTCACAGCTCACAGCAAACCTCAAAAATAGCCCCAAGGCCTGGCTTTTTTTTTTCTGTTGCAGTTGTCATTATTGCTTAGCTGGCCCAGGCTGGGTTCAAACCTGCCAGCCTTGGTGTATGTGACTGGCACTGTAACCACTATGCTACATCACTGAGTCTTGCTTTTATTTTGTCAAGTATACTTAGTTAATGTAAATCTAGTTGATTGTGAGGTAGTAATAGTTGTAGCAATAGCTTCAATTTATTCTGAGCACAGACAGTGTGCTAGTCTGCACTTAAGTTTGACATTATTATCTCATTTACTTCCTTTAGCATTGCTGGAAGGCCTACCAGCCAGGAGAGTGCTTTGTCCAGAGATTCAAAACTTGCTGAGGCAGAGCAGGGATTCACCCTGAGTCTGACTCTTTAGAGCTCCAGCACTTCTGGCTTTATTTCATTAATTCCTTTAACCTCATTCATTATGCTTAAGGCTTTTTCTCAGATGAGTTCCCTTTGCTTTAGAAGATCCTTGTTTTCTACACCAGTACTGTTTGAAAGTGTCATTGGTCAGTCTCATATCTGATCTTTGAAAGGAAAAAGCATGTAATCAAAATACAATGTAAATGATGGAATTGGGAGGATCATGGTCTCAGTTTTCCCCCTTTCATCTAGGAGATTGCCGTGTAGTATAGCAAAATTAACTGTAAGGCAAAGACAACAATAAAAATGATTCTCCCTTGAGAATTTCATATGTATCTCTAACAGTGCTGTGTGTACTTGCTCTGTTGTTAAGGTCATCAAAGCATCTTCTGTTCGTTCTTCTCACTGCTCATTTTCAGATATTAGAACATGAAAGATAAAACTAGATTTATGTGTTTCAGTAATTTGCTCTTTAATTTCCCCCCTGCCCCCTTAGTTCCAAGCGACCTCCAAGAAAGGTATCAGTCGACTGGATAAACAGATGAGAAAGTTCACAGATATCAGGAAAAAAAGCAGATCTGCACATGCAGTGAAAATCAGCATCGAGGGCAATAAAATGCCATTGTGACCTTGCCTGGGATGATGTGTCCCCGTCTCTACTCTTAAGAAATGTGCAACGGACTCTTTGGAGAAAGAAGATATTTTAAAAATTTTTTAGTGTGTCTGTAAATGGTTCAGCTTGTATCAAATGTTGTCATAGGACTTGCAGTTCTCTCAGTTGTATTTAAAACCGTTTATTGTGTACTTTGTACAGAGGGATACTAGTCTTCTATAAACTTTACACAATAAAATTTCATTCTGGTTTTGGGGGGCTGTCTCTTCATTGTCTTAGAGAATGCATTCTTAATGGGAAGAAAAAAATCTGAAGATGCTATAGTTTTGTGACCCTCAATGTTCAATCCTACCTGACTGGAATAATGAGCAGTTGTCATTTGTGCTGACAAGTAATGTCTATAATGCTTGGGTTTCCTGAGTAAAGGAAGTGTCTTGGTAGGTCCCTAGATATCTTAAGGATGGAGATTGGTTACCTGAGAGACCTGCCATGTAATTTAGGGGGTTGGGACTTTGGGCCAGCAGGACCTGGGGGATTGGGACCCAGTCACGTGGCCTATTTGATTTAATCTATTCTACCTGCATAATGGAGCCCGATTTAAGGGCTCTGGACACAGGAGGTAAATGAAACTTCCTGGTCAGCAAGTACATGGGAAGGTGAGGAGGTCTGAGGCTCTGCGTTTCTTTGCAGGCCTCCCTCCATGTATCTCCTTATAATAAAACTAACCATTAGGATTGTGCTTTCTAGGAAAGTATAGTGCTTTCCTGTATGAGTCATTTCAGCAAGTGATTAGAACTGAAGAGTTTTGAGAACTTCAGATTTGTAGCCAGTCAGAAGTGGCAGTGGTCTAGGGACCTCACTTTTGGCTGGCACTGCAGTGGGAACAGTCTAGTGGAGGGTTGAGCCCTTAACCCTGTACAATTTGAAGCTAATTCTGGGTGTTTGGTATCAGAGTTAAATTATTGTGCCCTAGTTGAGGTTGAATGGAATACCGACAAATTAGTATTTCTATGTCTCACTTTTATTAGAGAATTATTGCTAATAGCAGTTGGGCAATCAGGGGAGAGGAAGTTTGTGACTATTTCTTGTTGCTCTAACTTCGTGTTACTCTTTACTATTTTTATAATCTATACAGACCTCATTAAGAGAGATCTCTGTTAGAATGACTAAACCCACGAAAATATTATCACAATTATTTTAATTATAGTAATTCTCTGACACAAATCAGTACCTTGATTTTCCAAAACACATGAGAATACCTTGTATTATTGGCCACAAAGGCCTTTGAACAGCTAAAATAACATGAAATGTATGCGCTAAAACTTTTTTTTTTTTTAGTTGAGACAGAGTTTCACTTTGTCATCCTCAGTAGAGTGCTGTGGTATCATGGTTTACAGCAACCTCAAACTCTTGGGCTTAAGTGATTATCTTGCCTCAGCCTCCCAAGTTGCCGGGATTATAGCTCCTGTTACAAGGTCTGGCTATTTTGTTTGTTTGTTTAGTGGGCCTGGGCCGGGTTCAAACCCACCAGGCCCGGAGTATGTGGCTGGCACCTTAAACATTGAGCAACAGACACCCAACCTATGAACTAAAACTATTCATAAGATCTCTCAAGTTGGCTAGATACAGTAGCTCATGCCTATAATCCTAGCACACAGAGAGGCCAAGGCATGTGGATTGCTTGAGCTCACCAGTTTGAGACCAGCCTGAGCAAGAGTGAGACCTGTGTCTAAAAAATAGCTGGGTGATGTCAGGAGCACCTACAGTCCCGGCTATTTGGGAGGCTGAGGCAAGAGGATCACTTGAGCCCAGGAGTTTGAGGTTGCTGTGAGCTATGACACTACAGCACTCTACTCAGGAAGACAAAGTGAGACTCTGTCTCAAAAAAAAACAAACCTCTCAAGCTATTTACAGTTACTTTGAACAAACTCAGAAGCACAAGTAGGATACAGTATGTATAATGCAGGTACATAAAGCCATTAGGGGGTAATAGCTAACCACTAAATGGAGATAAAAACCTAAACTATTCTGCAGTGTTTCATGTAAATTTCCCCAAGGGAAGGGAATGAAAAAGCATAGCCATATGAAACTTCTGATGTTGCCAGGTAAGGAAGTGATACCCATACCTGGGGAATTCACAGTGCTCAGAGAGGTTCTCTTATACTGTGTTTAGAAGGAAAAAAAATCACTAGTTTCTGTTTATCTTTGTTGTACGGTTTATTGTAACTATCTCAAACCTGGCTGGCAAGAATAAATTTTTAATTTTGAAAATATTTCCAATTTATAATAGTTACAAGAAGAGTAAAATAAACTCCCATATACCCTTCACTAATAATTACAGGTTGCGCACATCTTGCCTCTTGAGCTCCAAGTACTTAAGCAGATTTCTCCCAAGAATACATGGGCTTTAGTTTGTCCTAGGACTGGTCATGTTAACTTTAGCCACTTAGGATGATGCACAATCTTTTTTTTTTCTCAGTGTTTCTTAACATAGTAGTGGTAAACGATACATGTATAACAAAATTTACCACTTAACCATTTCTAAGCGCTATCCATTGGCATTAAATACATTTACATTGTTGTGCAACAATCATCACCATCTCCAGAAATCCTTTCATTTTGTGACACTTCAATTCTGTACCCATTCTCCCTGCCCCCCAGCTCTTGGCAGCCATTATTTTGCTTTCTGTCTTGATGATTTTGTCTTACTTTATCTAAGTGGAATTACACAGTATTTGTCTTTTTGTGACTGACTATTCCTTTATATAATGTCCTGGAAGTTCATCCATGTTGTAGTATGTGTCAGCATTTCCTTTCATTTTAAGGTTGAGTAATATTCCATTGTACATGTATATATACCACATCTTGTTTATCCATCTATCAATGGACACTTGGATTGCCTGTGCTTTTGACTGTTGTGAATAATGCTGCTGTGATCATGGAAATACAAATACTTGTTCAAGACCTTTTCCTCAAGTCTTGGATACCTACCTGGAAGTGGAATTGCTGGATCACAGGGTAATTCTATTTAAGTTCCATGCTTATGTGTACTTTCCATAGGGCTGCACAATTTTACATTCCCACCAACAATACACAAGGATTCAAATTTCTCCATATCTTTGCTAACATTTGTTACTTGTTATAGTAGCTGTCCTAATGAATGTGAGGTTGTATCTTCATTGTGGCTGTAGTTTGCATTTCCCTGACAATTAGTGATGGTCAACATCTTTTAATATGTTGGTTATTTGTTTATGTTCCTTGGAGAAATGTCTGTTCTAGTCTTTTGCCCATTTTTTTTCTTTTTTTCTTTTTTTAAATTATCTTTATCATTAAATTATAGCTGTGTACAATAGTGTAAACAAGGGGTACAATGTGCTGGCTTCATATACAATCTTAACTATTTTCATCAACCTGATTAACATAGCCCTCCCAGCAATTTCTCCATTATTATATGAAGACATTTGTATTCTGCATTTAGCAAGGTTCGCCTGTACTCTTCTAAGATGCACCGTAGGTGGGGTCCCACCAATTACCCTCCCTCCACCCCACCCTCCCCTCACCCCTCCCTACCCTTGCCCCTTTCCCTATATTCTTGTGTTGTAGTTGGGTTATACCATTCATATGACAGCTATAAATTAGCTTCATAGTAGGGCTGAGTACATTGGATACTTTTTCTTCCATTCTTGAGATACTTTGCTAAGAAGAATATGTTCTAGCTTCATCCATGTAAATATGAAAGAGGTAAAGTCTCCATCTTTCTTTAAAGCTGCGTAATATTCCATGGTATACATGTACCACAATTTATTAATCCATTTGTGGGTTGATGGGTCCTTGGGCTTCTTCCATGACTTAGCAATTATAAATTGGGCTGCAATGAACATTCTGGTACAAATGTCTTTGTTATAATGTGATTTTTGGTCTTCTGGGTATATACCTAGTAAAGGAATTATAGGATCAAATGGCAGGTCGATTTTTAGATCTCTAAGTACTCTCCAAACATCCTTCCAAAAGGAAC
>CAUYON010024560.1:0-13368 GCA_963573935.1 Arctocebus calabarensis | reverse complement strand
AGCAACCTCCAGCTCTTGGGCTTAAGCGATTCTCTTGCCTCAGCCTCCCGAGTAGCTGGGACTACAGGCGCCCACCACAGCACCTGGCTATTTTTTTGTTTTGCAGTTCGGCCGAGGCCGGGCTTGAACCTGCCACCTTCTGTATATGGGGCCGGCGCCCTACTCGCTGAGCCACAGGAGCCGCCCCAGCTTGTGCTATTTTATCAAGTCAACTAGTCTGTGACTTTCAGAGGGGGAATTCAAGTCATTCACATTCATGGAGAGAATTGATAAATTTGGTGGCCTTTTGTTTGTCTTGTCTTGTGGAGGTCACATGCCTAGTTCTATCATTTGGGTCACTGTAGAAGCTAGACTTTTACTTTTCATTTCTGGTAATCTTTACTTTGCAGGAGGACCATTGTGAACATCTGTGTATAGTATAGGTCTGAGTATTACCTCCAGGGCTAGTCTTGTAGTGACAAATTCCTTTAGCGATTGTTTGTATAATACAAAAGATTTGCATTCTCCATCAGATATGAAACTTAATTTAAAAAGATACAGTATCCTAGGCTGGAAGTTGTTTTGTTTGAGTAAGTTGAAAGTTGTAGCCCATTCTCTTCTGGCTTGTAAAGTTTCAGGTGAGAAATCTGCTGTCACCCTAAAAGATCTTCCCCTGTGGGTAAATTGGTGCTTACTCCTCGCTGCTTGTAGAATTTTCTCTTTTATTTTGACATTGGCCAAGCTCACTACAATGTGTAATGAGCAGATGCTCTGTTTGTATTGTGATGCCCTGGGGTTCGATATCCATCAAAAAGGAGTACATCAGAATCTTTGGTTATGCTTGGGAAATTTTCAGTTATGATATACTGCAGTAGGGCACCCATATCTTTTCTTCGATCTTCTTCTCCATCAGGGATACCTATAATCCATATGTTTGTATGCTTCATGAAGTCCCTTAATTTTCTAAGAGAATGCTCAGCTTTTATACTTTTCTCTTCTGACTCTTTAGCTACGTGAGTTAGCTCAAGAGCCTTAGCCTGTAGCTCTGCGATTCTTTTTTCTCTGTATCATAATCTTTTATCGATACTTTCTACTGTAGATTCCCTTAATGACACCTTCAGTTCCTTAAGGTCAAATATAACCTCTCTAATTTCACCAGGACTTTTATTCATTTCTGGGGGAAATTTTTCAATTTTCATTAGGTGGCTATCCCGTTTCTCTATAATACTCTTCATCATTTTTGCCATCAATACTCAAAATTCCCTTTCCATCATTCCCATAATTTCTTTACCATGGATCCTCTGTGATTTCTGCCTTGTGATCCCTTGCAGAGGTTGATCTGTGATGGCATTTCATATTGGCAGAATTTTTTTGTTTGTTCCTGCTCATGTTTATTCTTTTTGTTCACTTCCTTCCTCTTCTTTCTCTTCTCTCTTCCTCTTCTTAATTTTCCTTGTTTCTGTGCTTGGGAGATGGAGTGGCCCAAAAACAGCTGGCAAGGAAATGTCTCTAGTCTGCTTCTTGGAGCCCTCTGTCAATAATAATTATCTGCAGATCACAGAGGCTGACCCAGAGAAACCTCAGGGATCCAGAAAACACTAGAGAAAGAACTTCAGCTCGCCTTATGCCACAAAGACGATAGCTCTTAAATCTTATATATGATGCCAGCCACAACCATTCATTTTCCTTATAAGAAGGATCAAAGTATCACACTGGCTGCTGCAAGGAAAAATTAGTTCTTTTTTCACATCGCCTTGTATTATGTGTCTGATTCTTTCAATTACTTTAGGCTTAGAAGATATTGTCTGATATTGGGTATCAGGTTTAACCAGGCTTACTTCCATTTTTATGGGGTGGATGGATATATTTGACCAATGTCAGTGGAAGACTGGGACCTTAGTGATCAGGCAAAGCTGGCAATAAGCCATCAACATCATTTATTAATTTTAGTTTAGAAAACAATTTTGAATTTTTGTTTTTACAATTTTAGTAGTTTTATTCTCATTCTGTAGTTCCAGTCGCTTCTTGTAATGCAAATTTATATGTATTTCCCTCCTTTTATCAGAAAGAAATGTGTGCATTATAACATCTCCAAGTTATGTGTGCCTAGCAGATATGTGGAAGATGAGGGAATAAGGAGCAAACAAACAAACAACAACAATAACAAAAAAACCCTGAAGGCTACTGAGTCAGACTGCTTGGAATTCTAAGGATGTGGACTTGCATATAGTCATGAGTTGATTAGATAAACCTGCCCCTTGTATAGTTTAATTACTCTAAGAAAGGAAATATTTTGAAGTAGTAGGGTTGCAGACAGAAAGAGTATCCACAGTGTCTATGAGGTCATTGGTCTTTTCAGCATTTATGGAAATGTCTCATTTCTCCTAAGGTCGGGAGAAATAGGACAGCAGCCTTTTGATCCTCATGGCAACTCTATTTATTTCGTGAGATTCTATCTTTTTGTTGGTCCTAAAACCATTGAGACTATCTACAATCCTTTTGGAAATGCAAGTCTTTTTACAGCCATCTAACACCCCTTTGATCATTAGAAGGAGGCACATATCCTTTCTTAAAAGGCCTGGTTTGACCAGTCAATTGCTGTATTTGCAAATTCATAATCTTTGAAGACTTAGTTTCTTCTTCTTTCTGAATAGTTTTAGAAACTTGATCTTCCAGGTTCTTACTAATGTATGGATCCACATATTTGCTCCATTAAGCTGGCATATTTTAAGTAAGGTAACCAAATCCTCCATTAAGCCAATGAATTTATATGGAAATTGTTTTGATATATAATTCATATATAGCTAGTGTTGGAATATTTTCTAAGATTTTTTTTTTTTCAAAATAGTCAAGAAAGATCATCTGCCCATTGAGAACAGAATTTTCCTCCAGACTACATTTTTGGAAATTTCTTAGAAATGGCATCATAAAGAACGTTGGTAAAGTAGGAGCCCTTCCATGGTGAACTTCAGTCTCCTTCTCTAAAATACTCTAAAACATAATTCCAACTTACCTTTTCAACCATGCAGTGGCCCTGATTTCTGACACCAGCTCTGAGATCACAAGTCCTAACAATTAAATCAATTCTTGTTTCTTTTATTGTTGTTGTTGTTTGTATGTTTTTTTTTCAAATCCTGTGAGAACTGGTTCTGTTTTTTTTTTTTTTTTCAGAACCTGTGAGTGGCTCTGCAAAGTCTTTCATGATATTCTTAAATTCAGCCAAAAAGAGTTTCAGGGAGGAAGTCAGAGATCTGGGAAATTTCCTCAGCTGGCTGTTGGTGGTAGGGAAAGGGGAGTCAAGTCATAAAAGGGAAGCTTGGATAGGAGAAAACATAAAGGTTCAGGAGCAGGAGGAGGAGAAACAGTTGGAGGTGAAAAGGAGAACGTCTCTAAAGACTTTTTAAATTCAGAAATAGTTCCAGATATCTTTTGATTTACTTCATGAATAATGGATTTGTTTTTTCAGAATTTCTTTCAGTAGGTTCTATGCACTGTTGGAAGTAAGTCTCGTTCTTGTTTTTTAGTTCTAAAAGCAGCTTTTTCCAACTGTTCATAAAAATTATTTTAGGCATTTCAAAATTTTTCCATCTCAGCCATTGAGGCTTATGACAGTCCTGAGCTACAAGGTTTCATTTTCCCAGATATTCACAAGACGACATCCATTAGTTTTGTAGGTAAAACCAGCTGTTGTTTCCAAAGGAGGGTGTCCCTTAAAAGAATGCTCATATTTTGAAGCTTGATTTCATGGAATTTAGAACTTTTTTGAAAGGGTTTTGGATTGAAGTGTTCTGCTTACTTGTGTCACTCTGCAAGGTCTCACCCAAGAGTGGTGAATTGCTCCCTTATGGGTCTCAACTTGCAGCCACCTGCAGTGGCAGCCTGTGCCACACTTTCCATCTGTGCTGAAAGTTCCCTGCAAGTGCTGTGTATGGGATGCCCCGTTAAAACTGCTACAAGTCACCAACAATTGTTCAGAGAGATCAATTGCCTTTTCTCTTCAGGGTGAAATATTATTCTTATACAACACAGGAGCAGAACTAATGGAAGGTAATCACGAGTGTAAAACAGGTACAAATAAGTGTGACTTCAGGACAATTGATTAGAGAGCGATTAGCCACCACCAAATGTTCACTGCCTAAGCAATAACCCAAACCTGTGCCAAAGGCAGAAGCAGAAAGGATAGTGTTCTCTGCACCTAAAACCTGAATCTCCTGCATGATTATTGAGATGGAATTTCCAGTCTGTGAATGAAGAGTTTGAAAGAATAGCTCAAGCAATGTAAAGATCTCACTAAAGAGTAGGAAAGTGGGAATTCAGGATTCACTCCTAATACTTAATAACACTTTGAGAGCCTAAAGAAAGCCATGGGCTCATGCTGTCCAACAACCAAGTTTGGAAAGAGTGTCAAATGCTGGAATGGGAGTTGTGGAGAGTGTTGTTCTGAACCCTACTTTTCTGTGTCAGAAATGTTGACCTAAAATGAAGAAAAAAAAATGAGGCACAAAGTATAGTTCATGGGTTTACTTGAGTCAAAATGAGGACAACTGATTGGAAAACATTTCCAAGGTATCTTGGGAAGTGCTTAATTTGATTGTTTCTACAAGCAGGTTTTTAAAAGCAAAAAGGGGGGCCCAGTAATGGACTGATACAAACTTATTTGCCAGGAATTCTCATTGGTTTAGATAAATGACATTGATTAGTGATTGGTTGTATACTATTGAACTGTAGTAGACTATCAGCGAGAGGATCTATCCAGGTGGAACATTATTAGGTTAATTTATACATATCTGTGATGTCTGGCCATTGTAGAGCCTACCTTCAAGTGGGCTTAAAGGAGGAAGGTTGGAAGTGACTGCTGTATCCTTCCAATGTCCCTCTTTTTCTGATCACTTAAAAAGGGCTTGCATTTCTCAGACGAAAATTAATTGTATTTTTCATGTTAATGTGTATTTCCTTTTAAAAACTTAATTATGAGTAGAATTACAGGGTGGGAAAGCAAACCTAACCTGAGAAATAATTTAGAATAGTTCTTTATGCAGATGAGAAAACAAACTCAAGGAATTTTTGGCAAAGATCCCAGTGTCAGTCAGGAACATTTTTGTAAGAAACTATGCTTTTGTAATTGTTTTACAACTCGGTCTCTGGAATTTCTGAATAAGTAAGCAATTAGATAAGGGAAACTTGTGCAAGGAATAACTGGTGGCAAGAACAAGGATAAAAATCAGAATAAATGGGCAAGACATTTTCAAAATGGGGTGCCAAAAAGCAGGGCACTGCTTACACTTTTCTGATTTTAATTTCGCTGCCTTCATGCTGCATCAGACCTCTTCATTTAACTTATTTTAAAAGCATATTTGTCAGGGCGGTGCCTGTGCCTCATCAAGTAGGGCGCCGGCCCCATATACCAAAGGTGGCGGGTTCAAACCCAGCCTCTGTGGAACTGTAAAACAGAAAAATAGCTGGGCCTTGTGGCAGACACCTGTAATCCCAGCTACTCATGACGCTGAGGCAAGAGAATTGCCTAAACCCAGCAGTTGGGGGCTGCTGTGAACTGTGTGATGCTACGGCACTCTACCGAGGGTGATAAAGTGAGACTCTGTCTTTACAACAACAACAAAAAAAGCACATTTGTCTATTTTGTATGTCTGTAGTTTACTGTCCTTTGCACATTTGTCTATTTTGTATGTCTGTAGTTTACTGCCCTTTTAACTATTAACAATTAAGCAAAAAATGTTTATTTCATCAAAGTCAAACTGCTTTTTTGATCCTTTCTATGACTTGTCCAATAAGAGTCCATATAATCAATCCAACTCATCTAATAAGTTAGTTATTTGGGAATGAAATTATACATTGGGAAAAACACTGCTCTGAATGGTGACTAGGATGAAAACTAATAATCTTTGTAATTAAACTGAAATCTTTTCAAAGAATTCTGTTCCTTAGACCAAAGCTTTCCACTACTACAAAAGTCAATTACCATGGAGACTTTTTGGGGATCTGGAGCTTCTCTGGAACTCACTGGTACATGCAGAGTTCTCTAGCACATGGCCCCAGGGAGAGCTTCACTTCTGAACAGATGCTAATGCTTCATGCAATTTCGCGGTGGAAATGGTAATGAAACACTTTTATTTAACTGTGGTGTATAAGGGAAACACAACCTGCATGATTTCATAACGTTCAATTTGAAACTGCCTTAAGGGTATGGAAATCCACACATTTCTTAAGTTGTTTAAAATTTACAAAGTACTTAAAATGTCTTTTTTGTCAGTAAAAATGTTCTTTACTTTTATCTGTGTTGGGAATGAGGTTTTTGTCATTGTGACCATAGTGTACTTGCCATGGCAAAGAGAAGAGATACTATTTTATTAGTCTTATGTGTATATGAAGATTTTTTTTTTCACAGTAAGTTATCTGATAAGAAAAATACATATTTTAAACTGATAAGGAATTGAGGAAATGTGAAGTATCACATGAAATAAATTTTTCTATGAAGTCTTTATAAACTAGTTTAAAGAAAAATGTATTCTGATGAACTTTCAGTTTTAAGGGACTGATGTTGACATTTCTTGGACTAGAAAATGATATTTGATACAATATCCTCCAAAGTCACATTATCTTTTTTTCATACAATTGACTACATTAAAACAACCAGAAGGCACTAATATAGTCTAAATTTGTCTATTATCAATATATCATGACTACAGGCCAATGGTAAAAAGACTAAGCTGATTTTTAAAAACAAATTTACATTTTCCTTATTTGACATCAAATACTTAATAAATCACTCCATATTTGTAGCCAGTTTTCCATCAGCATATGCTTATGTTCTGTCAATTATTCAAATTTCTGTTGTGTTTGCAAGCTATGGTGGTGTAACTGGAATCTCTCTGCCGGGTTCTTGGTCTGGGAAATTTGAAGAATGAATTCACAGGTGAGCAAGCAAAAGGGTAGATTTTACTGTTAGACAAGGGAAGAAGGAAGATAAAGCGTCTGGCTCAGCAGAGGCCGTCTCAAGTGTGGAGTTCACTTTGGCTTTCTGTGTAGGGGTTTATATGCACCTACCTTGCACACAGGGGATTTGGGCGATGTGATGTATGTCTAAAATACATCACGACCATTTGGCACCAGATGCCTGTGGGCAGAAGTTAATTTTAAAATTGCCCTCATGCAGGAATGTGCTCTTGCCTAGGCATTCTTTCCTGCCTAGGCCTGGAGGTCTATTTGGAAAATTGATCTGACTGGTTTGTGAGGCTGCTCAGGCTCAGGAAATGGGGTGTAAAGGCAGACCTGAGCGGTGGGAACCTGCATCAGTGCTTTCAATTTTTTTCCCTGTCATAATAATAATAAAGGGATCGTGAGAAGACATGGATGTTAGAATTTGATTGCATTGTATTAAGGGAACCAAAAGCAAATCTCCACTTTAAAACATCAGCTGGCAAAAACACACCTGGGACTCTCTAATAGGCAGTCAAGAAGAGTCAAAGGAGGGATTATTTACCTGAATGGCCAGGATTAAGACAAACTGAGAGATGTTACCATCCATAGGGTAGAAGGTTTGAAAGTTAAAATACGGCTTACTGCAGGAAGAGACCAAGAACTGGAGCTTGAGAAAATTCACCCCCCAAATAGCTTTTGACGTTGGTAGAGAAATGAAGTACCTCAGCTTCCTATTCTGGTCTTCTCATCGCCTGTCAGTGTTTACCACACTGATGATGGTCACAGAGAATATATGCCCCCCATCCCTTCTCGGCCTTTTAGCTAAGATCAAGTGTGGAGAATACCTGCTGTTCATCTGCTCTGCTGGCTCTCGGCCTTGCTGACCAGGACTGCTGCCCACAGCGGGGCTGTCTCCCTTATTCTGCAGGAGAGAATCCATTTGTTTCTTACTAAGCTATGCCTCCTACTTGGTCATATCTATAACAAATGTAATATTTCAGCCTTCATATTGACTTTGAATTTTATATCTCAGCTTGTTTGCCATCTGGGTTGAAAACAGACATGATCTTTGGGGGGGTTAAGGTCTCCCCAACACTTAGAAATTACTCTATATGATAGCTCATATGATTACTTAGCCCTCTCAGTAGAGGAATAACCAGTTTTCTACTCTTCTAGGAGATATTTAAAAATATTCTGCCTTCGGCATGATAGCTCAAGTCTATAATCCAGGCTACTCACCAGGCTGAGGCTGGAAGATCCCCTGAGTCCATAAATTGGATACCAACCAGGGCAACATAGTGAGATCCTGTCTCTAAAAACATAAAAGGTCCAGTGTGGTGGCTAATGCCTGTAATTCTAGAAATTTGGGGAGCCTAGGCAAGAGGATTGCTTGGAGAAAGAAATTTAAGACCAGAAATTTAAGACTATACAACATAGTGAGATCCCCATCACTAGAATAAAATTAAAAATGAAAATAGGTGGGCATGATGGCGCATGTCTTTAGTTAAGGTGGGTCAGGAGTGTTGTTTGAGCCCAGGAGTTTAATGCTACAGTAAGCTATAATTAGTCCACTGCACTGCAGCCTGGGCAAGGGAATGAGATCCTGTCTCAGAAAACAAACAAGCAAACAAACAAAAATTAACAAGAAGCTGCCATACAGTTGAAGTAGACTTAATGACAGAGATGAAGATCAGCACTCTCCCATTATTAGACAGAAAGGTCATTGCATTGTCAATCCTGAGTAGATTTCAGTGTCTGATGATGTGATTGTGTCACAGCCATCATCAATATAAAGAATGATATGCTGAGCTGAGAAGAGCAAGGGATAAAAAATATTATGGACCAATTCCTAAATACTGACGAAAACATTTGAAAAAAGGTTTAGAAATACTTAGAAGAAGTTATGGGGCCAGAAAATTTTTACTAGTAAAGTAAATGAATGTTTATGTATTTCTATTACACAATGATTTTTCGATCTAGGCAGAATCACTATCAGAGTCCCGTTTCTTTCTTATCGATCTTTGGGCAAATACATTTTGAGAGTTATATTTATTTGCTATACTTAATCTTTACTATTAGGTATAGTTTTAATGTTTTTGTCATTCATTGAATTTTAAATTATATACAATGCACCCATTTAAAGTGTACAGGCCAATTCTTATGTCAAATGCCTAAGTCATGTAACCATGAGTACAATCAGGATATGGAACTTTTCCATTATACCAAATGTGACCCTCGTTCATATTTCCAGTCAATATTTCCCCACCCCTGGTCCGAGGTGACTGGTGAACTTTTTTCTGCCAGGATAGATTGGTTTTGCTGTCTTATAATTTAATATAAATTAAATCTGATGGTATGAATTATTTTCTCTAGCTTCTTTCACTTAGCAAATGGATACTCATTCATACTGATGGGTATACTAGTAAGTTTGTATCATCTTATTTCTGAGAAGCATTTTCTTGTATGTAGTATTGAAATACAATTTACCTGTCTTCATGCAGATGGACATTTGCATTATTTCCAATTTTTGATCATTTTGAATAAAGCTGTTATAAACCTTCACAAACAAATCAATTTGTGGACATATACACTATTTTTGTTTCTCTTGGATAAAAATCTAAGAGTAAAATTACAACCTGGACACAGTGGCCCATACCTTAATCCTAGCACTTTGGAAGACCTGAGCTCACGAGTTCAAGACCAGCCTGAGCAAGAACAAGACCCCGTTTCTAAAAATAGAGGTGGGCATCATGGTGGGTGCTTGTAGTCCCAGGTACTAGGGAGGCTGAAGCAAGAGGATCACTTGAGCCCAGGAGTTTGAGGTTGCTGTGAGCTATGATACCACAGTACTCTACCAAGTGCAACAAAATAACACTCTTTCCTAAAAGAAAAGAAAATGAAAGTAGAACTACAATTTTCTGTATTAAGAGTGTGTTTAACTTTTAAAAACCTATAAGCCATTTGCCAAGGTGGTTGTACCCTTTTACACCCTCAGCAGTGTATGAAAGTTCTGCTGGTGTTACACACCACAGAGACTGGATATTGTCCGTGGTTATTATTATAACTACCATTTAGTGGTTAGTGGTATTTCCCAATTATTTTAGTTGCATTTGTAGAATGTTCTCATATATTTATGCAAAATATTTTTAAACAAATTTTTACTTGCTGCCAATGATCTTATGTTACCTTGACAATTTATGCAAATATCTTAGTGTGTGAATTAGTATTTCATTTTAATTATGGCAATTTTCAAAATTAATCTCCATCTTCTCATATTACTTGATGTTAAACATTCTTTATTCCTGTTAAATAAGAGTTACCACTTTTTTTTAACACTTATTATATCTAAAATGCTCTTCCAAGTGAACACATATTAACTCACTTGATTCTTAAAACAAGTGAGTCATGGATAAATTAGGAAAATTGGCTAAGTGTGTTCATTTCACTGTTAACGTGTATGTGTGTATATATTTATATCTATATAGAGAGATGAATATATAGTTGTCCTTCGGTATCCATTAGAGATTGATTCCAGGAGTTCCACAGATGCCAAAATCAGTACATGCTTAAGAGTTTTATTTAAAACAGTGCATATAACCTACGCATATCCTTCCATATACCTTAGGTCATCTCTGGATTATGTATAAGATCTAACACCATAAAAATGCTACACAAATAATTGCTATATTTTATTGCTTACAAAATAGCAACATAAAAGATTGTATATGTTTGGCCTAGGTACTTTTTTTTCCTCCAAATATTTTGAATCCATAGATGCAGACCTGATGGATACGGGGGGACAACTGCCCACACACGTCTATCTCTTTCTATTTTTAATGTTAATTAATCTTCTGAACCAAGAACGCATTTGTTGTAGATCCCACTCATGATGCATCTCTACTCCACATGGTTCTAGAAGGGACTGCACATCTCTCTTCTTCCCCTCTTGCCACAGAAGAAAGTGAACTCCCCACTCAAGCCAATGCCTATCCTTCTTCCCCCAGCCCCACTGACTGACCTATCACTCATCCTTTGGATTGCACAAGCGCAGACTGGACTAGATGCAGGGAACGCTCATTGTCTCTGGGGATCAAAACAAACCAACCAAACACTGAAGGAAACATAAAACTGGAGCATTCTATTATTATGCCTCCTGTCTCTTTCTTTCTCTCTGTTTCATAAAAGCAGCAATTTTTCAGTACATGGGAACAAAGTTAACATTGGAAAATTAAAAAAAAAACAAAAACTCTAAGTTGTTTGTGGTCGAGTTTCCTGGGGTTACTGTAATGAAGTACTACAAATTGGGTAGCTTAAAATACAATAAATTTATTTTTTCCCAGTTCTGGAGGCTTGAAGTCTGAAATCGAAGTATTCTTAAAGCTATACTTCCCTTGAGACCTGCAGAGAAATGCTTATTTTCCGATTTCTAACTTGCAATAGTTTCCCGGTTGTCATTAGCATTCCTTTCCTTGTGCCCAGTGACCCAGTCTCTGCTTCTGGCATCACAAGGCGTTCCTGCTGTGCGCCCTTGTCCTCACATGGCAATATCATTAGGAAACCAGTCATATTGGAAAAGGGACACTCCCTAATGCATCTCTAATTTCGGATGACTAATTACATCCGAAATAACCTTAATTTCCAAATATGGTCACATTAAGAGGTATTTAAGTGTTACGACATCAATATATCTGGTTTTCAGGAGAGGTTGAGGCACAGCTCATCCCATAATACAGGGCAGGGAGAGGATGAGATAGTGATAAACGGAGGAATAATTGTATTTCTGGAACTCATTGTGCCTCTTGCCAATCCTAATTGTGAACAGCACAAATACAAAAGCTAATAAATTAATTTTTTTGCTCTAACTCATTTATTGCAAATAAAATAATCCCAATATACCTGTTTTACTTTTCTAGTTTTAGTCATTCCTACTGTTCATAATCAATGAACTCTGCCCTTTCACATAGACAATCATATTTTGCTAATTGTAAGATCTGTAATCTAATGATTTAACTTTCTGAAGTCTGTTCTAGAAGGAGGGGTTTTATTAGTGAATAATACCTTAACCAATAATACTACAATAATACTAGATTGCTCTGTCAAGGTTCTACTAAATTTTAGAATGGATAGAATGCCAGGAGCCTTCCTTCCCCCTTTGAGTCTGCCTGCAAACCGTCTTCTGAATTAGTTAAGAGAAATTTACCTTTACTAGGTCTGGGCTTTTCATAGTATACTCCAAAGACCTCATGGGTCAAATAATCTGAGACAATTTATTGGAAATATAGTGTCTCATGCCCCACGCTCAATCTATAAAAAAAGAATCTTTCATAAAACTTGTGAAATCCGTTTAATAAGAGATTGGTGTCCATAGCAGTAACTCCATGTAGAGAAAACTGTGACTCAATCATTAGGCATCATTCTACTTGAAACTAAAATAGCCACATACTGCATAATTCCATTATATAATACTCAGCAAAAGGAGAAATTATAGAGGTAGAAAACTATCAGTGTTTTCCAGAGAGTGAGATTGTGGAGCAGATGTTGACTGCAAAGGATGATGAGGGATGGCAGGAAATGAGTGCGGAGAGCCTTGTGCCTGTCCTGAACTGTGACTGAGCTGCTGGGGACAGGACTGTACGCCTGTGAGAAAACTCAGAACTACAAACATGAAAGTCACTTTCATAGCAGACAAATTACACGAAATAAATTAAATCCAGCTACTTCCATGTTTCCATTTCCTCTCACACTTTCTAAAATTAATGTTGCTTGTACATTCTTTGACTCATAGATAATTTAAATTATTGCATTTACCTTCTACTATCTCTGGTAGCATTAAAAAATACCCCTTATTCTTCATACAATAGTTAGTGATTTGTTTTATTTTATGCTTTCACATTATCTGGTAATAAAATCGTGATTCATGTTTTAGTTTTGTTGGACTAGCCTTGTATCACATTGTCCATAAATTTACGTGTAATTTTACAGACTTTCTTCCATCTTTCATATATGTGTCTTATATTGTGCATTGAGTTGGGAGAATGTTTACATATCCAATACACCATTTTTCTTCTTTTTTTAAAAATAATTTTATTAAATCATAATTGTGTACATTGGTTCAATCATAGGGCAGAATGTGCTTCATATACAATCAGAAATATTTTGATCGTACTGTTAGAGATAGCCTTCATGGCATTTTCTTGATCACTATATAAGGACATTGATACTCTACATTTAGCAAGTTTCACCAGTATCCTGCTAAGATGCACCGTAGGTGTGATCCCACCAATTGCCCTCCCTCCACCTGGAATACTATGCAGCCTTAAAGAAAGATGGAGACTTTACCTCTTTTGTGTTTACATGGATGGAGCTGGAACATATTCTTCTTAGCAAAGTATCTCAAAAATGGAAGAAAAAGTATTCAATGTACTCAGCCCTAACATGAAGATTTTTCTTCTT
>CAUYON010024559.1:0-26468 GCA_963573935.1 Arctocebus calabarensis | reverse complement strand
ATTGATACTCTACATTTAATAAGTTTCCCCAGTACCCTGCTAAGATGCACCGTAGGTGTGATCCCACCAATTGCCCTCCCTCCACCCATACTCCCCCCTCCCCTCCCCTCCCTTTCCCTGTATTCCTATGCTATAATTGGGTTTTAGCCCTGTCTCATTTTTTAATGATATCTTCAGCAAACCTCATACTTTCCCACTCACCTTCAGTTATCAAAACCTATGTAGCTTACTTTAAAATTCTGGTCTCATGACTGCTTTTAGCCCACTCTTTTCCAATGCCAGCCAGCTTGTGATTTGGGGGAGCTGGACAAGGAGGGAATGGGGTCTGCTAATGTGAGTGCATTTTAACATTTAATGTCAAGTTGAGAAGAGGGTATTAATAGTGATAACCAGCAACATTTACAAAGCATGTCCTCTGGATCAGGTGCTTTGCTAGCAGAATGTTGTACCTTCACTCTTCAAATGATCCCAGAGCCCCAGACAGGTTTATAACCTCCCCATGGTCACCCAGCTGGTAGGCAGCTAGTCAGTATTTGAACTTGAGTTCTTATAACTGGAACACCTGTACTGTTTTTACCATATTATCTTTCTTTTCTGTAAGTAGCAATTTTGTGTGCCTTTTACCAAGACAGTCCCAAGGGACAGAATGACTTATATTTTTAGATAAATGAAAAGAGTATAAATGGCTTATAAAGTCAACTGTCACTATCTAGTAACAGTAAAAGTTCTATGAAGGCAAGGAGACCAATAGATAACAGTGTATCTAAAAATTATCTCTTGCTGTATTTTTAAGAGTAAGAGTAACCTGAAAAACAAAATGTAGGAGTTTCTCTGGATCTTTTTCAAAATTTAGTATATTAAAAATTACTGAATTACCCAGCTTGCCTTGTCAATCCTGTTAGACCAAACTCTAATTAAGAGTGGAAAAGTGGTTATTTTATCTGCCAAATGAAAATAATTTAGTGCAAGTTAATAAGGGTTGGCTTGTTACTGATTGGCCATTTTGATTCCAGCTTGTTATAATAGTAGACATTGCTTTCAAAAGACACACTGGCTTTGCCAGTCATTTACAAGCATGTGGCAAGGCAAGAATCCTTTGTTGTGCTTGGTTTGAAAATAGGGTGGGAGTATAGTAGAGCACAAAGCTAAACACACCCTTAGAAATCACAACTGCATCCAGGGCGAAGGGAAAGTGTTTTAACAGCATTTTATGTTAACATAAAGTCTTTCATTTAACAAAATCAGATATCAATTTGGATTTAAATGAATTTGCATAAAGAGGTATCTTTAAAACAATTAAGTACTTATTGCTTATCAGTAGAATGTATATGCCCACCAAACTATACATGCCACTTTAAAAGTGTACCACATGGACAACAGAATAAAAACCAATTATCATAAAAACTATCTGGGCAATTTTCTTTGATATTACACTGTAATGATTTATAATTAATATGTTTCATTATGAAGTAATAGCTAGTAAGATGAACCCTAGAATTCACTCTCAAACACCTGACTTTCTCACTGTGAACAAAATCTCTCTTCTTCAAATATGTTTCAAAAATATGAAAAAGTCATATTCCTCTGAAAACATTTTTCAATATTGTTTTCATAAATATGAAGAAATAATTTTAAAGTTCTTTAAACTAGATATTCTAGTTTAGGAACATTTTATAAATAGATAATACAAAGTACCATGAACACAAAGAACTCTTTAATTAGAAATATGAGCTTGGGAGTGAATCTTCCTCTATCCAACTTTCTGATGACATTGCAGCCCCAGCCCACTCCTTGGTTAAAACCTCCTGAGACACCTTGAGCCAAAATCAGCCAGCTATGTTCCTGAATTCTTGAGCCACAGAAATCATGAGCTAATAATGTTTGTTGTTTTTAGATGCTAAGAATTTGGGTAATTTATTATACTTTTATAGAAGACTAATAATACAGATTTTTGTACCTGGAAGTTGGGTGATGCCATAAAACCTAAAATTTAGGAGCAGCTTTTGAACCAGTTAGTGGGCTTTGAGGAGGGTGTTAGTAAGAGGTCAATGTACTTAAAGAAAATTATCTACTGGTCTCTGATAGAGTTGAGAAGCATTTTCAGTAAACTGAGGTAAATGTTACTAAAAACTGAAGAGAAGATCTTTGTTATGGAGTAGCAAAAAAACTGAGCTTGCAAATTAATTGTCCAATAAAGTAAAATTAGTGAAAAATAAGTGAAAATTAGTTAACAGTTTAATAAACACAGGGATCTAGTTAAGGTCATTTCCAAGCAAAGTGGTGACACTGCTTTCTGGTTTCTTCTTGCTGCTTATAGTAAAAAAAAACAAAAAATCAAAAAGAATAAAGATGAACTAAGGAAGGGCTGTTAAACAAAAAGGAGGTAAAAATTTATGTTTTGGAAAAATCTTATCCTTTTTTTGGCACGTGATGTTAAAATAAGGATTGGGTTTTGAGCAAAGATGAAACACAATCTGCAACCCAGAACAGGCTCCATCAGAACTCAATCATGTTCATGGTCTGGTTTTGGCCTTCCATCCTCCAAAACTGAGAGAAATGCATTTTTATGTATTAGACATCAGTCTATGGGATTTTGTTACAGCAATACAAACTGACTAAAACATGTTCTGATCTACGATAAAAGAGATCTGACTACCCTATAATGCTTATTGTGGAGATGCCACATGTAGTTGTTCTGAGTGTCAGTTCCAGCAGAGCCCAGCTCTGGCACAATTCCCGCCAAGGCACCAAGCACGTACATCTCTGCTACGGTGCCAAACATGGGCATGAAGTGGTCCTGGGTCCTCCAGATCAGCCCACTTCAGCCCAATATCATCAAGTAACCTCAATCGGTCCAATACAGAGAAAGTAATCATTCTTCAAGCCTTGACTAACTACTTAATCTAAAAATTTTAAAATGCTAAGTTCAGACAACTTGTTATGAACCAACAGATAACCAGAACAGTTACCATTTTTATTCTAAGAAAGACATTCTGCTAAATAACAAAACCCAAAGAGCTACTAGTCTATTCTAGAAGAGTTTTAAGCTTTTTCTCTGAATTTGTAACACCCTAGGAAAACACATATATACATATACACACACACATATATGTTATATTATATTAGGAGTCAGCATCCTACCACTTAATTTTCCAAACAGGAACTCGGTAAACTAATTGCATTACAAATAGCCATGACAACAAGCAAGCCTCCTAAATAAATCTAATATGTTTGTGCATTTACCCAGCAAATATTTATTAGCTTCAGACTAATTATCGTGTTCAAAAACAAAATCATTGTTATATAACAAATTCATGTGCTAGGTATTCTATGCAACTACAACACGATTTAGAAAGAGGAGAAAGTTCTACTTCTAAATACTCACTGCATGATAAATCCTGTAAATTGGGGTAAGCACCCAGTGAAGGAACCAATGATCTGAAAGAGCTGAAGGATTTAGTGAAATAGAAAATCCTTTTACTCCATAGGCACTGTCGATAGTGAGGACACTATTATAGTGTTATCATACTAAACCCATAATGTCTGGGACACAGCAGACACCCAATAAATACTTCTGAATAAATGATTGAATTTGGAATAAGTAAACCTAGCACATGGTAATGGAATGCAGTGGCTAAGAGCATGCCTTTGATTCTTGTCTCAAGACAAATTCTAAACTTAGAAAGAATTGAATTCTATACTATCTCGGCTACTTCACATGTGGTTTAGTGTTAAAAGCACAGTTAACAGCAAAATGTTTTTGTGAGCCATTTTCTATTGTGCATGTAGTTTCATTAAGAATCTTGATTATATGTATACACCACAGTTTGTTAACCCATTCCTGGGTTGATGAGCATTTAGTTGTTTCTACATCTTGGTGATTGTAAATTGAGCTGCAATAAACAATCTAGTGCAAGTATCTTTATGATAAAAGGATTTTTGACGATTCTCCATCCTTCTTTCCAATGATGAAAAAGAAAGGGCTGGGGAAGAATAGACCTCCAGTGTTCCTGAATTGTCAGATCCTATGTCATTAATTTCACCACTATTTCTAATATCTTTCAATAGATGATAGTTTTCTTCCTTGGCAATTTCTAGGATGATTATGATGGAAGTAGGGGAAGACATTCTGGAAGGAATACTAATTTGAAGTCAAGTCTAATATTAGAAATATGCAATGGTAATACAGAGCCTTCTAGTTCAACATATTTCAAACATCAGTTGTGAACCACTGCTGGGTGAATTCATAAAGTTAATGCAATATAACAAATCAGGCTTTAAAAGAAATATTGAAACATAATAGGATAGGATAAAATTATATATAATAAAAGTGAATCACAGGACATAGGGTTCATTTCAAAAATAATATTTACTTCAGGGGTACATATATGTGTGTTTGCATGTATACTGAGAACCAGTTAGTAACCTCTTCTTTATTTGGGTCAAAGTAGTTTGAGGAACTGCAGCAGAAGCTCCTGGGGGAGCATGAATTGCAGGAACCAGTCTTTATTTTACTTTCTCATTGTTGCAAAGCCTTCAGGACTCATCCATATTTTAATTCATCCTCAAGTGTTGCATTTACAAGAATTCTGATATCAGTATATTTTACATGACTCAATGTATTAAGAACTACAAAATTTGAGTTTCCCTACTTTAGAGACTCTAACACACACCATAGAAAGCTGTATTTTCCAATTTTACATATTCTCCCTAAAGCTGTGTCCTGTTTAAAAAGATGTAATACGATTTGAAACAAACACCACTGTAGGGCTTCCTCATCTTCATCACTTGTTGGTTTTTGACCTTGACACTTATTTGATTAGAACCGATTTGCCAATCATGCACTTCTTTGCTAAAGTCAGCCTTCTCACCCCAGGGAGAAGGGTATTTAGTTAGCAAAGATTTTTCAATGAACCCAGGGCCAAAAAGGAAAACACAAAATCTTACAATGTTAGACCATATAAACTAGTGATGGGGGGTTACATTTCAAAGACTTCACCTTTTACCCTCACCTTATAACACACGAGAAATTGGCATGGTTCAGAAGGTTCTATAAATAGTCAGTTGGCAAATAACTTTCCAGTGTCTTTCACGTGGAGGATGTTGGCTTCATTGAATCAAATCTGAGTTGACCGGTTGGAAGGTGGCAGAGCAGAAGGCTCTGGTGAGAATGAAAAATGAGGATGAGGGATAATCAACTCTTTTTGGCAGGCACTTAGATGTTCTGAAATTTGTATAAGACATTCATTTTTTTTCTTTACAGACCTTTAGAGCAACTTTAAGGCTGTGGTTTGTTGGAGGTTTCCCCTAACCTAAGCTAACATTGGTTTGAAATGATTGTGTGCATGAATTTGGGAGAGTGTGTAAAAGAAAACTAGTAAAATGTTTTAAAAACTTTTTGCCATGAATGAGAGTGCTAGAAAATGCAAAGTGCAATATTTCCCCTAACCTTTACATGTGGGAGCTTGGGTCAATGTTGAAGAGTAATTTTCATTATAGTAAAAATATTGGTTCAAATAAAGTTCTACACTTGCTATTTGCATGTTTGTTGCTTTCTAATTAAAGAAGTTGGTGTGTTTTTTTTTTTTAAACTCCCGATGATGAGGTTATTTAATCTGTACCTTCACACACACAGCAGTAAATAAAAAGGCTCAAGCTCTTTCCAATGATCTGGTCAATTCTCCCTTGGCCTCAGATTACAGGTGACCAGAAAACCCACATCAACACACGTTGGTCACACCATGAGCTTGGAGAGAGCAGGACTGGTTAAGCTTGTCAAATACCATTCAGAAATTTATGCCTATGGAGCTGTTCCCCTGGAAGGGAACCAAATAACTCATGGTTTTTGAAAATTGCTTATGACAGCTTTTCAGTCTGCTTTAGGCTGGCTCTCTGGGGTGATTTGTATTTTCATATACTACTCATACATTAACAAATTTACACCTGTCAGGTACTGACGGAGTGCCTCCATCCCTAACCTTCTTCAGGGGGGCACTCTTTGCTTCCAGACATTATCCAAATAACTTTCTATCAAGAGTGAGCTTGACATAACAGATGAAGCATAAGAAATATGAAGCACGTACGTATGGAATTTTAACGAGAAACTGAGTCTTTGGACTTTGTGAGTGGATGGAGTTTCCCATACCCTACAACATTTGAAATGGCACATCCAGCCGTAAGCTAATAGCGGGGAGAGACCATAATTCCAGCTGCAGTGTAGAACTTGCAAAGTTTGTTTTATTGCTCATGATGGAATCATATTTCCTTCCTGCATATCTGAGTTATGCTTAGAATTAGAAAAAATAAGACTGTTTATGGTATCTTCTTTCTTTGTTTTAAAATAAATGACAGTAAAAACTATTGCCAAGCTGTTTGCATTTGTTACTTCATTTACTCACTTTTGAAATTGCCTGTAAAGGCCTGTAAAATCTCACTTCCTGCGGACCAATGTAATATTTTTCTTATCCAACAACAAATTAGGATTTAAGATTACATCAAATACAGATGGGATAATATGTCATTTAACTCAATTAGAAGATACATGATCTGAGTTCCATGAATCATTACTTTGGAAATATATTAAAAAGCTTTTCTTTTCCTGGGTGGCACCTGTGGTTCAGTGAGTAGGGCGCTGGCCCCACATACCAAGGGTGGTGGGTTCAAACCTGGCCTCAGCCAAACTGCAACAAAAAATAGCCGGGTGTTGTGGAGGGCACCTGTAGTCCCAGCTACTCAGGAGGCTGAGGCAAGAGAATCTCCTAAGTCCAATAGCTGGAGATTGCTGTGAGCTGTGAGCTGTTGCAAGGGTGACAAAGTGAGACTCTGTCTCTAGAAAAAAAAAAAAAGCTTTTCCTTTTGTGCTTAGTTCTTCTCAAGCACCAGGCTACCAGGTAAAGTTTGTATTTTGCTTAAAGAAAGGGCATAATTCTTTCCAAGCATAACTTTTAGCTCCTTACTTACCACTTGGGTCATATGGGTTATTTGCAGTGGGTAACAAAATATAATAAAACAATGATAATCAAACAGCCCAGTCAACAGGGGAAAAGAAATAGTATGAGGAAAACATTGATGCAAATATCCCAGGCTGCGTTTAATGAAGCAAGAATTAATATGCATTTGAACATAAAAAGTTGTTTTTTATACACATGATGGTTATAAATAACATCCCAGCCACTCTTCTGGGCAGTAATACTTAATTACCCCTGCTCTTAAAGTCTAATAAATGGCTAGATTATCAGAGTTAAAAGTACACAATTTGTCAATTTTGAATTAATGATATTAAAATTATCACTGCCCTCAACTATAAAAATGGTTTTAATCTCTGGCATCTAACCAAGATTTACAATCCTTTCTTTACAAATGACATACCAAGTGTTGAATTACTGGCTTTTAGTCATTAATTTATCTCATGTTAAGAATAATCTGTCATTTTTGACATTACCTAGCATAATATGCTACTGAAATCCCACAGTGCTTGAGACTGGATTATTCGTACCCTGAGTGGAATGGTGAATGTGCTGATTACATTCAGTGTTTTGCAGAAAGTAGCAAAACCCAGCTGAACCCATAAATGGAAATGTTTGATCACACATCCAGGTGAGGCCAACTTCTATATGACCTCTACGTGGCCAGCGCAAAAGGCAACAGCAAAGGAGGGCTTGATGGTTAAAAACTGATGGACCATAGTCCATAACCAGGGAATAGGGTTTGAAAGTTATAGAGACATGTGATGTTGTAGAGACAGTCATGTATGTCACTTGCTGTTCAAGTCACTTTATTTCTAAAATAATGCTACACTGCTGAGGGGTTGCATGGATTCTCCTAGATAACTTCTAAATTTCTAGCAAATTAAGAAAGACTAATTAAAGTCAGGATACAAACATGGCATAGTAGGACACTGGACCAGGAACAGGTAGATAAAGGTTTAATCCTCCCTTAGCCATTAATTAGCTATTGTCTAAATTCCCTTTCATTTAAAAATTCTAGATTGGCATGAAAGTACAGCTGTACATGTTTACATTTAAAGCCCATCTTTTGCTCCAAATTAGGGCTTAATTTTGTTTCATTTAAAAGCCTAGATAATGTCTTTTAAAGATTTTGGTAATAAAACACGATGTTTTGAGTTTTTACACATTAAATTTACTGGTTATAATCAGATATTGTTCCTTTTAGAAATGTGTTAATATTCTCATTTGTAATATAATATTATTTATACCTTATCATGGGACCTTCAAATATACTGCCTTTTATACCTGAGAATTTCAACAGTAGCCAGAATTCTTACCTTGTACTAATATTTATTTTTCCTTTGTTTTATTCTTATATTTTTTCTTATATATCTCCTGAGATATTTAATGATCCAACCAAGCAGCTATGGCTATGACATGTGAAATTATCTCAGCCATCACAGCCAACTTTATGACAAGTTTAATTGATGCCACTGACAAGGCACACATAATCAATCAGTCATCAATAATTGCGGATTGCCATCCAGAGAAAAAGTACAAGTGCACATGTGAAAAAAAAATACACTATCCTTACTCTTAAAAATTTATAATAGCTTTAGAAATCATACAAATACTCATACAGATACCTAAAATTTGAAGATACTGGCAGGGATCCACAAACTCAGTAAATGGAAGCTGCCTCTTTTCAATTACCTGGATCAAAAACTTTGTATGTCCCCTTGACTTTATTCCCTCTTACAATGTCCAACCCATCTGGAATTTTTTTTGATTACATAAAGAAAAAAATAATTGACTAGTTTAAATTGCACACAACCTTTATGGACACCCTGTATATGCAGTATCTGAACATTTCTCACCACATGCACTCACGACCACTGAGTAATGACCAACTTCAGTGGTTCCCTAAATGTTTATCTCCTTCCACTTTAGCTTCCCTTCAGTCCTATCTCAAAAAAGAACTCTGAGAGATATAAAAGTTAAAACACTAGTACCATGCTGTTTTGATCACAGGTCTGATAGCATAATTCCTCTGGCTTTCTTTTTATTTCTAAGTAATGTCTTGGCTATTCGAGGTTTTTTTCTGATTCCGTATAAAACTAAGTATTAGAATATTTAGAGATCTAACAACAGACCTGCCATTTGATCCTACAATTCCTCTACTAGGTGTATATCCAGAAGACCAAAAACCACATTATAACAAAGATATATGTACCAGAATGTTTATTGCAGCCCAATTCATAATTACTAAATCAGGGAAGAAGCCCAAGTGCCCACTGACCCATGAATGGATCAATAAATTGTGGTATATGTACACCATGGAATATTATGCAGCCTTAAAAAAAGATGGAGATTTGGGTGGTGCCTGTGACTCAGTGAGTAGGGTGCCAGCCCCATATACTGAGGGTGGTGGGTTCAAACCCAGCCCCAGCAAAACACCACCAACAACAAAAAAATAGCCAGGTGTTGTGGCGGGGATCTATAGTCCTAGCTTCTCAGGAGGCTGAGGCAAGAGAATCACCTACACCCAGGAGATGGAAGTTGCTGTGAGCTGTGACAACACAGCACTCTACCCAGGGTGACAAAGTGAGACTCTGTCTCTAAAAAAAAAAAAAAGATGGAGACTTTACCTCTTTCATGTTTCAGGGATGGAGCTGAAACACATTCTTCTTAGCAAAGTATCTCAGGAATGGAAGAAAAAGTTTCCAATGTATTCAGCCCTACTATGAAACTAATTTATAAGCACCCACATTTCTAAATGAAAGCTATAACCCAACTATAGCCCAAGATGAAGGGGAAAGAGGAGAGGGAGGGGAGAGGAGGGAAGAGGATGGGTGGAGGGAGGGTACTTGGTGGGACCACCCCTAGGGAGCATTTTACAAGGGTACATGTTAAATCTACTAAGGGTAGAATATAAATATCTTAACACAATAACTAAGAGAATGTGGTTTAAGGCTATGTTAATCAGTTTGATGACAATATTTCAAATCATATATAAAACTAGCACATTGCATCCCATAATTGCATTAATGTACGCAGCTATGATTTAATAAAAGAAAAAATAAATTCAAAAAAGTTCACTACCATAAACTTTTCATGTATTTGCGACTAGCTATCAGCTAGCTGCAATATAATAGCATTTATGCACATTGTCCCTACTCTTTTTTATCCTTCAACCACCCTTGATTGCAGGGCCGGGGGACACTTATTGTTACATAGTTGCAGTGACTTATTTATGTAACTCTGTCACCTACAGCTTTTTCACTAATTCGTGTTTGGTTTTTGTCACTAGAAAGATAAATTTAGTGCAAAAATGAAACCTATGCTTTCCTCCAAATGCCCCGTCGGTGTGTGGTGGTCCATCCGAAGATATTTCTGATTGTATAACTGCATTTACTGAGTAAAACTTCCGCCTGACAGTGAAAGAGTGTTTTCACCATGTGCAAGAGGCCATTTGTCAAAACTGACCTTTTCTGTGAACAACTACAATTATTAGTTGATTCCAGTGTCAAAGCCCCATCAAAAGATAAGGAAGTCAGCTAAGAATTTTTTTCTCATTTGATAATAGGTTTCAGAAAGAGTTATAGATGGATTTGATGTTTCTGTCTAAGGTTGAAAACTTGACCTGGAATGAGCCGAGACAATTTAGATAGACACCTTGGCTGGACTAAGTTAGAGATCATAATTTTGTTTTTCAGATAGATTGTTCATAAAATAATAAATCTTCGAGCAATATCTTGTTTTCATTTATGTTGTTTTAACTCTAACACATAGCGGTAGGCAGCAAAACCTTCATAAGATGAATAGAATCTGCCTACATGATGCTTTATTTTACAGAATGTATAAACACAAATAAGATATAGATGACAATTGAATTTTTTCTTTTAAAAACTTAGATATAGAGTTCATAGAATGCTGTATTAATGACAACCAAACCTATCAAAACTTCATCAGGGGAACTTTTAGTGAGATTAACAGGAAAAGTTTCTCAATACAACAGACTACACAGATATCAGTCTATGTGTTAGCATGGTATTCTAAATTTAGAGGGTATGCCAAAATTATGAGGGTTTGTGTAGGTTTTGTAGAAAAAATTAAAATATAATCATAAATAGAAGTGTTAAAATAACACATTCAAACACAAAAATTTAACAATGAGGGTGAAAGCAGAATGGAAGACATTTTTAAATGGGAAGAAGACATTTAACGTAAAAATCATGGAGTGTGATAGGCCTCAAGCCTTCTCCCATGATAAAAACGTCCTGGCTAGAAACTAATGTGCCTTATCCTGGCTCATAGGAGATATGACCTTGAAGGGAGGAAGAACAGAAGCGTGAACTTTATAAAAATACATGTTAAGCGTGGGTTTGTCTACATGAGGACGCTAAGTACAGCAGAAATAAATAAATTGGAACAAAATTGGTAAGTAAATTTCTACATGACACATACTAACAAAAAGTTTTTTTTAATTTGTAAATGACAAATAATAATTGTGTAAGTTTATCGGGTACAATGTGATGTTTCAGTACATGTAGACATTGTGAAATGATCAAATCTGGCTCACTGGGCGACCTGTCATCTCAAATAGTTACCTTTTCCTTGTGGATCCTCTCTTCTAGCTATTTTGAAATATATAACACATTATCATCATTATTATTACTATTATTATTTTGAGAGAGAATCTCAGCTCTGTCAACCTGGCTAGAGTGCAGTGGGGTCACAGCTCACAGCAACCTTGGGCTTAAGTGATTCTCTTGCCTCAGCCTCCCAAGTAGCTGGGATCACAGGTGCTCACCACGGCTAATTGTTTTTAGTTTTTTAAAGACAAGTCTGGCTCTCGCTCAGGCTACTGGGATTGCAGGTGTGAGCCACCTCCCCGGCCCAGAGCACATTAGTTAAACTCATCCTGCCATGTAGTGCAGCACCAGACCTGTTCCTGCCGTCTATGACTTTGTACCCTCCTTCCCCTACCCTTCGGCCCGCTGAATCCCTGCCTCCCCTCCTCATCCTCTAGCGACCACCATTCTACTCTCTTTTTCTGGGTGCGACTCGGTTAGATTCTATATGGAGTCAGATCATATAGTAGTTGTCTCCTTGAGCCTGGCTTAGTTTATTTAAAGTAATATTTTTGAGGTTCAGCCATGTTGTCACTAATGACAGAATCTCCTGGGTTTTTTTAAGGCCAAAAAGTATTCCACGACAGACACATATTTTAAAAATGGATTTGTTAATGGATGATTTGGTGTTTTCCATTGCTGGCTGTTGTAAATAATACCCCAATGAACATGGGAATACAGACATGCCTTTGAGGTTCTGATTTCAGTTCTGGGTATACTGTGCACATACCCAGTGGTGGGGCTGATGGATCACGGTGAGAATGGATCACAGGGCTGGCCTGGGCAGGCTCCCCTGGGCGCCACCTTCTTATCTCCGTGAAGAGGACGAGCAGCAGCAGTTTGGGATGACAGACTTGCGCCTCCTGAGTCACACTGGGGTAACACAGACAGGGGCCTCCTGTGGGTGGCACACAGCAGTGTGCACTCTGTATGTTCTGCTGCACTTTCATCCATCTCTTGTGTATTTCTGAAATGTCCTTTTCTCACACTGTAAACAAAAAGTCAATACGATTGTTTTAAAAAGAAATACCTGTTGGCCGGGTGCAGTGAGTAGGTTCACGCCTGTAATCCCAGCACTGTGGGAGGCCGAGACAGGTGGATTTTCTGAGCGCAGGAGTTTGAGACCAGCCTGAGAAAGAGCCAGATCCTGTCTCTGCTAAGAATAGAAAAATTAACGGGTCACGGGGCAGACACCTGTAGTCCCAGCTACTTACGAGGCTGAGGCAGGAGGACCACTTGAGCCCAGGAGTTTGAGGTTGCTGTGAGCTGTGATGACACAGAGCTAATTACTGGCACTCTTCCCAGGGTAGCAGAGTGAGACTCTGTCTCAAAAAAACAAAAACAAAATCCTGTAAATGTGGTTTCTTCTGAAACAAATTTTGACATGTCTACACTGTTTGCGATGATACTATATGATGAGTTTAGGATTTTCTCACACAGTTTATAAAGATACTTCATTCTTTCTGGAGAGCACTTTTTCTGCAAATGATGTGAGAAGTTGGACAATTAAGGCACAGTGAATCATTGGACCCATACAGGTATGAAAAACCTCAAATTAGGCCAGACCCTTATTTTTAAATGACTCCATATAAGCAATATGCATATATGCTGAAAAGATTCAGAGAATTTTTTATAACTATTTTTATATTTTTATTTGCTCTGAAAAGGAATATGTTTACATGTAGTAAACCATTAAGTCCATATTTATTAAACATAGTTCAGTCGTGATATTATTTTATAATATGCAATATCATAGTACATATATACTAGATGGTCACACTTCATACATAATGTGTATATATGTACATATTATATACACATTGCATTATGTTTATTAATAGTAGTGATTTCTTAGACATAAAACTTTCTAATAGGGCCAGGTGCAGTGGCTCACACCTGTAATCCTAGCACTCTGGGAGGACGAGGCAGGTGGATTGTCCTGAGCTCACAGATTCAAGACCAGCCTGAGCAAGAGCTAGACCTCCATCTCTAAAAATAGCCAGGTGTTGAGGCAGACACCTGTCATCCCAGCCACTTGGGAGGCTGAGGCAAGAGAATCACTTGAGCCAACAGTTTGGTGGTTGCTGTGAGGTGTGACACCATGGCACTATACCCAGGGTGACAAAGTGAAAAAACAAAAAAAGAAAAAAATAGTTTCAAATAGCTACATTCATTTGCTAATTTTGACATTACTTATTTGGATAAAAATCTTGGATTCCCACCAAAGCCATTTTTTAAAATTATTGTTTCTGGTTAATTTGAAAGTAAAAGGAATTAGGTTACCCTGTTTGCATTTGTTAGGTAGAGTCCCTCTTGCAATTGTGTCCTCCACCTGAGGTGTGCCCTACCCTAACATTGTACCCATTGAGTGTGAGCACACCCATCCCCCTCCCTCCTGCCCTCCTTATTCCCCACCCCCACCTTGAATTGATTTTTCTCTCATATGGACATGTATTAGATCGTCTACTGGCTTCATACTAGTACTGACTACATTGGATACTTGCTTTTCCATTTTGTAATACTTTACTAAGAAGAATGTGTTTCAACTCCATCCAGGTTACTACAAAAGATGCAAAGTCTCCATATTTTTTAATAGTGGAATAGTATTCCATGGTGTACATATATCACAGCTTGTTAATCCATTCCTGGGTTGATAGGCATTTAGGTTGCTTCTATATCTTGATGATTGTAAATTGAGCTGCTATAAACAAACTAGTGCAAATATCCTTATGATAAAATGATTATTTTTCTTTGGGGTAGATGCCTAGTAGTGGGATTGCAGGATCAAATACCACCAAAGCAATTTTGGAATTCTCTTCCTGGAATGGCTATCAGAGCTGTCATCATACAAGGTCTGACAATCAATTAATTCTCAAACTCATCTAGAAAAAGTGCTTTGAAGGGTGGACTAGGCACTGGCATTGGTGCATAGCTTCCCCAGGGAAGTATTTGGAAGGTGGCCATAGTGATATCAGCAGTGAGATATGCAGCACTTTTTCTAGAATGAGTTAGTGACCTTAACTGTCAGGCCTTGTATAGAGTGGAAATGATCAGATGATTTACTCTGGCAATGTAGACTGCATTACTTTTAAATCATTTGTGTACAGTTAATGTTTTGTATGCAGAGAGGTCTAGGTGGGCTTGGAGCACAGCTCTCCTGTGTCTCCCTTGCTTTCCAGCTGTCTAACCTGTATGACAATGACTACACTGTTTGGTGGCCTTCTCCAAAGGGCTTCTACATGTTTCAGACACACTTCCATGATGTTTCATGCATATATTTAGAATTTCTCGTCTTCCATGTGGTGTGTTATCTATGTTATATTGACACAAATCACACAAATGTATAAAAGAATTAAAATGGCATTCCATTTTAAGTGGAATATTTATTCTTATTGAAAGACCTCATTTTTGTATTCTCTGTATTATTGCTGTGCATAAAAACATCCTCATGTAAGAGGGAGATTATTATAAAATGGTGGTGACATTTTCAAACCAGTCATAACTGATATGTAGGCATACAACTGTGATTTCTCCAGTGTATAACTGTGATTTCTCCAGTTGAGTTCATGCTCAACTACTCTACATGTAAGGTTTAAAGATGGTTAAAATCATCATGAAGAAAATTACATGTTCATGGCAAATATGATGAATCATAAAAATACCTTTGGGGCTGGATTACACCTGTAATTGCAGCTCTCTGGGAGTCTGAGGCCAGAGGATCTCTTGAGCTCAGTTAGAAACCAGCCTGAGGAAAAAACAATTAAAAAAAAAAAAGAAAGAAAGAAAGAAAGAAACCAGCCTGAGCAAATGTGAGACCTTGTCTCTACTTAAAATACAAAAACTAGCTGGTCTTGGTGATGGGCACCTATAGTCCCAACTACTCCAGAGGCTGAGGAAGGAGGATCACTTAAGCCCAGGTGTTTGAGGTTGCTGTGAGCTCAGCTAAGGCTATGACACTCTACCCAGAGTGATAGACTGAACCTTTGTCTCAAAAAACAAGACAAAGAAACAAAAAAAAAAAACCTTTGAATTCGGTTGTGTTAATATATTAAAAATAATACCAGAGTTGTAAGCTTAATGGGTTAGATACTATGTATTGACAGATATAATTGTGGGATTAAAGAATTTATGTTCAAATACCATTAATGTCACGTCTTAGATTCATTTTAGTAGCTACATATAATCAGCAATTTTCTCTTTGTTCATCATAATTATAAAAAGTTAAATGAGACACCTTTCTATAAATGGTAACTAATTTTAAATAATTCCTTTAGAATTTGTAAATGTTCCTAGCTTTGTTAAAGCTCAAACTGTTATAAAGGATTCGCTTTTAAAAATATACTTAATTTAAATTTACCTGAATATTAAAGTTTGAATAATCATGATTTACAAAATAGTCCAGTGGAATGACATACATTTAATGGTTTGAGAAGCTGTTTGGAGTTATCTATATGGAACAAACAATTTGATCAAGGTAAAGATTCTTACTTAAACACATGTGAGGTTTGCATATTTCCCAGAGGCTCACATTAAATCCATTCAACACCCTCATGACCTTGCCATCAGCTTCCTTCCAGAAAACTAA
The DNA here is from genome assembly GCA_963573935.1 of Arctocebus calabarensis. Classification (NCBI taxonomy): domain Eukaryota; kingdom Metazoa; phylum Chordata; class Mammalia; order Primates; family Lorisidae; genus Arctocebus; species Arctocebus calabarensis. The sequence goes on along the minus strand of CAUYON010024559.1, from coordinate 10,302 downwards.
CATTTACATGTGTTAGTTTAAATTTACATTAAATTACATTACATTAACAATTTACATTTCTTAGTTATATTTAAATCAAATATATAATGGAAACCCAAAATAAAACAGTAATAGGAATTAAAGAAACATATCATAAGGTTTTCTCATCTTCACTGAAAACTTAAACTTTTGTATAATGATCATGTTAAGAGCAATATCTGTTCATGGGAGCTGTCTCTATACTGGGGTTGAAAATTCAAGTTCAGGCTCGGCACCTGTGGCTCAACAGGCTGAAGCGCCATCCTGGTACACCTGAGCTGGTGGTTTGAATCCAGCCCAGGCCTGCCAAACAACAATGACGGCTGCAACCAAAAAATGGCCAGGCGTTGTGGTGGGCAGCTTTAGTCCCAGCTACTTGGGAGGCTGAGGCAAGAGACTCGCTTGGGTCCAGGAATTGGAGGTTGCTGTGAGCTGTGATGCCACAGCACTCTCTCCAGGGTGATAGCTTGAGGCTCTGTCTCAAAAAAAAAGGAAGAGAAAATTCAAGTTCAGTGTGACAAACTGAAATAATTTTTTACATATCACTGAGGCTTTTTAAAAATGGGATTATTCTAAGTTATGATCTCAAAAAGGACACTGGACTGCCAGCAGATTTTCCACACTTGATAAGGATACCTAAACAGGCTACGAGTAACACAGGAGCACCAAGTTGGTGAGATATTTTATGAGAGCAATTTCAACTCAATAGATAAATTCATCTATTTTTTGATAGAATCTAAGTCACTTCCATTTTAGAGCATTCTGATGAAATAAAAATATTTGTAACAATATTTCAACCTAGTTCATAAATTGGGGAAGATTAGAACACAAAATAGTCCATTTCTTTTAACTTTGGAAGAATCGGATCCTAATTTTGTATACTACTGTAAACACTTAGGAAAGACATATATTCTATAGCTCAATTATAGCCAAGAAAATATAGCTGTTTTTGTTTTATTTTTTTTCCAAAAGAACTTGGTAAGCCAGGCATGGTGGCAGGAGTAGTCCCGGCTACTCAGGAGGCTGAGGCAGGAGGATCGCTTGAGCCCAGGAGTTTGAGGTTGCTGTGAGCTATGATGACACCATAGTACTCTACCCAGGGTGACAGCACAAAACACTGCCTCAAAAAAAAAAAAAAAAAAAGAAGAAGAACTTGGTGAAAACAAAAAACACAAGATAATATTTATGTTATTTAGTTTGATTAGGTTTGACGAAACACGTCTGTAGGTGCTATGTCAACGTAAGGAATTTTATGGAGTGTTGTCTTGGGGATTGGTGTTTTGGCCTCTGCAGTAATTTTGTTGCTTATTCAGGAGTGAGAATGAAGCATATTATGGAAGAATAGTTGAAGTGTTGAGGTGTATGATGATGTGTTCAGATAGTACGATGAGGAAATTGCTGCTATAATATCAAATGAGAAGAAAAATCCTGCAATATTCCATCATGAAGGTTATAAAACTAGTTTTGCTAGGGAAAAATAGTAAATTGAATATGAGATGATGAAAGTCACATAGGTACAAACATACTTTTTTGAACCTGAAGATTCTTATGTAAGGAATTACTTTCCTAAAATATTTTGACATATATCAGCCACAGTTCTCATCTAGTTAAGAGTAGTTTGAAATCACACTGCAGGGATTTTTATCCTTGGGCTACCATTGGGTTTGACACTGAATGAGGTATTTTGTATCCTCCTTCCATAATTTGATCTTCTGTGAAATGAAGATAACAATTTTATCTATTTTATAAAGATGCTATGAATTATATGTGGGAACATGTGTTTAAAGTGTAAACTCTTACACAGCAGGTGCCCAAAATGTTAAGTAATGTTCTTTTTTAATTACTATGTGCAAATGACTGTGGGGAATCCAAAATGGAAAACAACAACAACAACAACAAAAAAGGTCTTTTCCAAAAAGGAAATAGGCCATAATTCACAATGACTGCAATGTAAGCTCAGGTGTTATGGCAAATTTACAGATGATAGAAAGCTCTCAGATTCAAACTGAGTGGATTTTATTTTCTGTCTGGATAGTTGATCTTAATGTAAAATACTTGTTTTGTGATTCATATTTTTATTAAACCAAACCTCGACTTTATTTATTTTATTTTTCTTGGGAGACGAAGTCTCACTTTGTCACCCTGGGTAGAGTGCTGTGTCATCAAAGCTCACAGCAACCTCAAACTCCTGAAGTGATTCTCTGATCTCAGCCTCCTGATGCCCACCACCATGCCTGGCTATTTTTAGAGACAGGGATCTCTGGCTCAGGCTGGTCTTGAACTCCTGAGGTCAAGCAACCCATGTGCTGCGCCTCAGTCACCCAGAGTTCATGAGCCACCACATTGGGCCTCAAACCTTAACTGTACAAGTTTCTGCTTCCTAGAGATGCTTCCTTTGAAGTCCTAGGCAAGAATCAGTCGGACCTGTTTGTGACAATATTAAATGTCCGCTCAGCAGATGGGATAATTGTATACTTGAACACTGCTGATGGACAGATGTATTTTAGTATACATTTTAATATCCATGACTACAGCCATGGCTCACACAGGGCTAATGTTATTTACAGGTGCTAACATACATATGTAATAGACATTGACACAGTCCTAACTCACGACACTGGTATCCTAAATAGGTATGATGAGGCAGCCTCATACCCAGGACTCTACCTGAAACATAGGTGTTGGGGGCTGCTGACTGTCCCTGCCTCCTGTTATCAGCCATGCAGCCTCCATCAGATCTCAGACTGAAGATGCCTTTAGAGGCCGGACAGTGATGGGAGTGGGGGTAGCGATGGGGGGTGTGTGTGACATCATCCATTCCAGCTGTGACGGGAGTGGTGGTAGCAATGGATGGACTGCCCTTGGTCGAGGGGCAGCTGGGATGACATCATCCATTCCAGCTGTGGCTGAAATTAGACGGGCCAAGGGATGAAATGCAATATTATAAGCATCTGCTCTCCTGCACACCCCTCGTGAGGTTCAGATTCCGCGTGGGTCTGGTTCATTACCAAGTCTGCCACTGGGTGGCCAGCCACCATGTCACACACATTTCTTACATAAAGTGAAAGGGACAAATGAGTTCTGGTTGCTGCCGGTGGAGAAGTTCCCCTCACTGCAGGTGAGCTGGTGCCTGGTCCCCATTTATCCTAAGGGGACAGCTGCAGAATCACCTGTCCAAAGGAAGGGAAATGAACTGTACCCTCCAACAAAACCAGGGTGCAGTGAGTAGAATATTTTTGGGGTGCTCTCCCACACCCCACAAGCCTGGAGTAGCTGCTGAGCAGCACGCCTGTGCCGAAAGCTCATGGGCGCAGAGGCGGCTGCTCCACAGCCCTGGGTGGTGGGGGTGAGGGGAGTCCCCACTTGCCCGGCTCTGGGGTGGGGACACCTTCCCCGTTGCCGACTCCGCTCCGGGAATGGGGAGAGGGATCGCGAGCTGTCAGACGCAGGACAGTGTGTGGTCTTCCTTCCTCTGTCCTGCAAAGCATTCACAGCACTTCTGAGACAGAACTGGGGCCCGGGGAGTGTTGGTTTGCAGTCGGATGACAAGGGGACCGCGCGGCTGTGACTTCCCAGGCAGGAGAGAGGTCCCCAGCAGGTGTTCAGGCAATGTGGTACCTTGCGATCTTCCCCTGGGGAAATTCTCAAATTCATCTCCTTTGGGCTTTTCCAGGTGCTTCTTTACAGCCGCCGCACTTGGGCAGCTGCGAGGGTCATGCCACCAAGGAGACTCTGTGTAAAACATTTCTCAGACATGGAGGTATCTGGGCATCCAGGCTGATGAGAGATGTGCTAGGATCAAAGATCGTTCTTGTGTTCAGTGTGGGAGGGAATTAAAAACAAGAGTTTGCTTTGAAGCTGAATCTGCCTAATCTCACCGCAGCGTTGTTTAGGGTCGGCGACTGGGGCCACAGTGTTGCGGAGTGAAGCTGTGAGCGCCTCCCTATCCAGCCAGCTCTCGGATGACCAATTTTCCTAACAGTTTGCTCTAAACTGTGTGCGTTCCAAGAGCAACAGCTGAAATGTTCCTTACTTATTCACATTTCTCTGATTTAGTGGATCAAAGCTGGTGGATAATTTGTGCGGCGCTAGACAAACGGAGAACCTTGAAAGCTGGTGCGGTGTCTTCCCCTTTGCTGTTTGATGGTAATTAAAACGACTGTCACTGCTTATCATGTTGTTTTTGAATTCTGCTACTTTAATCTTTCAAATTATTTTTAGCTTTACTGTTTTTTTTTCCACCTCTCTGTTCTTTGGTCTTTCAGACATTTAAAAAGGCTCAGACTATCCATAATTAAACTGTGCGTTGTTTTCCATTTATGTATAGAAATTGATCTCTCCCATTTACCACGAATGCGTTTTATATGCACTTTTGTTTTATTGTGTGTATAAATCCACACCAGTGAATAGTTGCCACTCAACATCTGTGGAAGAAATTCTAGCTACAAAGTTTCTTATTTTCAGCAATGTTCATCACTATTTATTAGACCTTCTGCCTTTGCTGGTCATTTATTTTCTCTGTCTCTTAAAATGAGGTTTGTCTTCTTTTTTTGGTGCCTGGAGGATTAGGTGGTGAGGCGGAATGCCGTCCAGCTCTACAAATACACCTCCAGTCTCAGTTCCACTTCTTGATGGACTCTAGTTGATGTTTTAGCACTAACAGCCTTTGATTGCATTCACTTTGGCCTTTTTATACTTTTTTATTTTCTCAGTCAGTTTTACAGTCTAGTTGCTCTTGTTTGTCAAGTATGTTAAAACGTACAATGGTTTCAGGTACAATAGTTTACCACCTGTAACATTCACAACCTCAGTTATATGTTTCTTAGATATTCCTTTCAAAAGAGCTAATAGATGTATGCATCCAATATACTTTCAGCTTTTTGTTAATCCAACAGGGACTAAAATGCCCCCCCCCCACTGCTAGATCTCTTTATTACCCCTAGAGCGATTGTAAAAAAATAAATTAATTAATTAAATGGTGAACTTGGGAACAATTGCTGTGAAGGACATTCAAGGAACAAAATATATTTAAAATCATATTTTATAATAGTTTTATGATTGCCCCATTTTGCCACCTCGCATACAGGGCATTTCCCACCCATATGGGTTCTAACACTGCTCTGAACTTTTGACATGGAATGGAATACAGATTGTTCTGTCCTACAAGTGTGCACTTTGGTTGGGAAGCAGGGTGGTTGTACTGAAAGCATCACATCTTGGAGAGAAGGGAACACTTCTGCATGACTGCTGGGCTTACAAAGTAGTACAACAAAAATGGAAGGAAGTATGGAGAATTCTCAAAGGACCCAAGTAGACCTTCCATTTGATCCTGTAATTCTATTACCAGGTATCCCTCCAGAAGGACAAAAGACATTTTACCACAAGGACATTTGCACCAGAATTTTTACTGCAGCTCAGTTCACAATTGCCAGGATGTGGAATCAACCCAAGTGCCCTTCAACCCAAGATTGAGTTAATAAACTGTAGTATATGTTCACCATGGAGCTCTATTCAGCCAGAAGAAAACATGGAGATGTTTCATCTTCTGTGTTTCCCTAGATGGAGTTGAAACACATTCTTCTTAGTAAAGGACCAGAAGGAGAGGATAAAATGTATCCAGTGTACTCAATACTAGTATGAAACCAATATTAAACAACTACACACCCACACAAAAGAAAAACACAAGCATACTCTAGCGGGGGGGGGGGGCAGGGAGAGGAGGGCATCCAATTATGCCAAGGTTTACATACAGGGAATGTATCCAAGCAGACTGTGTTATCTGAACTTCCCCAGCTTCCTCTCCAATGTGTACACAGTCTAAAGAAGCAAGAGCAAAAGGTTCTTTTTGTAGGCATAGCTGTCTTCATGGCAAAGAGCCTTGGGCAATATCCATTAGTTGATGCCAACACAGTTTAAACCCTGGGATTTTCCAAATGCTTTTCTGCATGGGAGGAAGACTCCTAAGAAAAAGGAAAAAAGAAAAGAGTGAGAGATACAGACTGTCTGACTTAAATATGGAGCATATGAACCAATCTAGGCCTTTAAAATGCAAATAATGCCACAGAAGCACAATTGATTTTCCATCTTTCTGCACTGGTGCCTCTAACGTGGATGAATTATTTTTTTAATCTTTTGCATTCAAATATATGTATTTTACTGAAATATTCTAATGTGTTGAGTGCTCAGCTTTGCTTTGGAGAATATTACTTTTTGCTTCTACTCTTTATCTTTTACGGTAGTGACTTTTTTTCTACAATACTTAATTTTTTGGTATGTCTTAATTGTATATGAGTCAGAGTTTGGTTTTCTGTTAATTTTCCTTTACATTTTAGGCTTTTCTTCACTACAGAGAACTAAAACCATTTGTTGGGTTTTTAGACCTTTCTTTCCCTTTATTTTTAAATTTTTTTTTCAAAAATGTTTTGGAGCCAACATATATTAGCCATTACTAAACATTTTGCACAACCATGAAAAACTTCGGTGCCCCCACCTTTCCTGGGCCTATTAAATAATGAGTGTAGTAATTTGGCTTAATAAAGAATTTACTGTAAGCTTTTTTTTGTTTCTTTCTGTCCCCTGGATAGAATGCTGTGGTGTGATTATAGCTCACATTTTTTATATGCAGCTTACTCCCGCTTTGTTCTAAACATAGTCATAAGCTAGACAATATTGCAATAAATTCAACTGGCTAGATAGAATCATAGTTTACTTTGACAATGATACCAAAAAAGGTGAAGTATTACTATTCAGTCTTCCTTTTGCTTCAGTATATATATTTTGCAAGCCTATTAATCATAACAAGATGAACTTTCTTGTTTAAGACTTGAAACATTGATGGCGTCCTAATTTTCTTAGCGCAGCTGTATATTATTTAGCTAGATTTGTGAGACAATGTTTCAGATACAGTCCTACTTCTTAAAAGCACTGATCAAGTTCCATAATTCTTTGAGGCAGGAGAGATGCCTCCAAGGTCTGCCGTTTGAAGGCAGAATCATTGCCAACTTCCCCCATTTGACCTGAATCAGCAAAAGGGACATGAGCTCTTAAAATGAAAAATATTTTCTCCTATCTCCTATTCTGACAGATGCAGGATCCCTTTTTAAAATATAGTTGAACAATTAACTGCGGAGATGCGTCAGTTTCTCCATCTAGTCACTGTGGCTCCTGTGGAGCTCAGGAAATCAGAAGTGGGATAAAAAGATCATAGAAAGCACCTAGTCAGTAAGCAAGTGCTGAGAGCCTTCAATGTGAAGAAGATTGAACTAGTCAACATAAGGATAAAAGAGAAAGGAAGGGGAGACTCTGGCCCCAGACACACGCACGATGAATGATCAGGGCTGCAGCAAGGCTCTTCCTTAAAACAATACTTAGTCTCTTTTCCTCCTCCAGGCTGGGCTGCATAAAAATAGATCAAGATCTTTATTTCCTTTAGATAACCTCACTATATGATTACTGATTTGTGTACCCAGAAGCACTGGCAGTCTGTTCACACAAGCAGTCAAGGATTCCACACTGCCCATAATTATTTTATGCAAATTCTCCCTTCTATAGACTATAATACCAATTTACACTTTCAGCATAGTTTGTTATTGTAAAATAATAGCAAATGGCATTATTGCTACTAATAATTTAAGGTTTTATTTATTCAGTATCTGCTGTGTGCTCACCTCATGATACAGGATTTGTTCTATAAAATGTGGATTAGAGAAAAGGCCACACTCAAGGACTCAGAAGGCCACATGTGTCCCCAGAGTCTTAGGTTTCCCAGCTTAGGCCTGTCTCTTGAAATTTGTGGAGGTTTCTTGACCATTCCTTTTTTTCATGACCTTGAGATGTCATGAAGACTCCTTGTTAGATATTTTTGTCTACTGTTTCTCAATTTGAAGTTTTTCTGATAACTTTTCGTGATTAGACTGGTTTTGCAGATTTTGTGGGAAAATACTATTGAAGTATTTTTATCCTATCAGGTATAATGTCAGCATGACTGGCTTTTGCTGATGTTGACCTTGACCGTTTGCTTAAGGAAACGTCTGCCAGTTTTCTCCAATGCAAAGTTACTAGTTTTCCTTGTTCATACTCCAGTTCAGTGATTTTTCTATTAGTGTATCACAGCATACTGGTGTGCTGGGAGATGATCTCAGGGGTGCTGTGAAAATATTTAAAGCTCATTCATTAAATTATTTTCAAAAGAAGTTCAAAGCACAGTAAGCATATTCCTTTTTTTTACTTTCTTTTTTTATCAGCATAATTTAAGTGTGCCACAGAAGTTTAACTATAGGTTCAAGTGTGCCATGAGGTTTTTTTTTTTAAAGGTTGAAAAACACTGGTCTAATCATTAGAACAAAGTTACTGCGTCCAGCCCACGTTCAGGGAGGATGACCATGGTGGTTCTGTGCCACTTCTGCAAGTAATGGGCATCAAAGAATTTGGTAGACACTTGTGAAAATTATCATAATGATGAATAAATATTTTGAAAGAATGCAAATATCTCAAACTTTGGATGACTAATTTCAGTGTTTATCCATGGATCTTGCCTGCATGCATTATTACTGCAGTGTTCCTAGAAGCAGTGATATCCCACTAGCCATAAGAAACTAAGATCTTAGTTTACAAATACCATAGTACAGGAAAGAACACAAGTTCCTTTAATAAATGGCTGACTCCAGACCTGGGGCAGGAAGTGTGCAAGATGATGCTAGAGTGCCTTGTGTTGCCAAAAAATAAATAAATGATTAAAAACACACCAGCACATCAACAAAAAAACAAAGAATAGAAGCATGTGACAAGGACATAGTCGCCAGCCCAAAAATCTGCCAAGAGAAAAAGTCGGAAAAATTTGATGAACAAAATAAATTATGATGGTATTGGATTATAACCTCAAAAATAAAATAAATATTTGAGTATATACTACCATACTGATAAAAATTACATGGCTGAGTTGACAAATAGGAGAGGGAAAAATATCTCTCAAAAAAGACTCCCATCAATGAAATGTAGAATCAATGAGGGAAATAGAAAAATCACTGAGTCTGAGACTAATTATAACATTCATCCAAATTAATATCGTCTGCCAAAACATGCATTTCTCACAATTTCTGTAAAATACATGCACCATTTTACATACTGCTTGTTTACTTAGCAATTAATCCAAATACAATTTATGCCATATATTTTATCATCATAAAATTCACATTCATTGTAGAGACTTTGGAAAATGCACAGAATTATAAAGAAAAAAATATATGCAGACAGGCTACAAATAAATTGAATTTGGATTTTAGCATATTGAGTTTTTATTTGCATTTCTGTGTTGTGAGTATTTACATATTTACACACCTTCTATACAAATGTTGAATCACGTTACACAGGTGCTGTCTTGCTCCTAGCATTTTCATTTTGCATTTTTTTGTTTGTTTGTTTTGAGACTGACTCTCACTCTGTTGCCCTGGCTATCGTGCCGTTGTATCATCATAGCTCACAGCATCCTGGGCTCAAGCAATCCTCCTGCCTAAGCTTCCCGAGTAGCTGGGACTACAGGTACCCACCACCATGCCTGGCTAGTTTTTCTATTGTTTAGTACAAAAAATCTATAATCCCAGCACTCTTGCTCAGGCAGGTCTCCAACTCCTGAGCTCAAGGAATTCTCCCAGCCCAGGCTCCCAGAGTGCTGGGATTACAGACATGAGTCACAATGTCCAGTCTCATTTTGCATTTTTCATGAACCATTTTTTCCCAACTACTATTAAATATTTTTAAAGGTATGAATTAAATTACTGGGTTCTATCATATAGACTATCTACATATGCATATTTGAAAATCTCCCTTCTTTATTATACATAATTCTGTAATAAATATCTTTGTATCTAAGTCTTGAGTTACGCATCATTGTAACTAGGTCAAATAATGTAAAAATTTAATGTTGTGTACATAAACACAACTGTTCAGGTTATCATAAATTTATTCTGTTATTTAATTAGCCATTCTAATATTTTGGAATTTTGGACTTTTAAGTAAATTCCAGGCATTTTAACTATCAATAAAGATATATGCACTCTCAATAGATGCAGAAAAAGCATTCAATAAAATCCAGAAAATCCTTTTCTAATTAGAACATTGAAGAGTATAGGCATATGTGGCACATTTCTCAAACTGATTGAAGCTATCTATGACAAACCCACAGGTAGTATTTTACTGAATGGAGTAAAACTGAAAGCTTTTCCACTTAGAAATGGAACCAGACAAGGTTGTCCCCTATCACCACTACTATTCAACATAGTGCTGTAA
>CAUYON010024558.1:0-41643 GCA_963573935.1 Arctocebus calabarensis | reverse complement strand
CCAAGTAGTTGGGACTACAGGCGCCCACCTCAAGGCCCGGCCTTTTTTTTTTTTTTTTAGTTGCAGCTGTCATTGTTGTTTGGCGGGCCTGGGCTGGATTCAAACCCACCAGCTCAGGTGTATGTGGCTGGTGCCTTAGCCTGTTGAGCCACAAGCGCTGAGCCTAAAGTTTCAATTTTCTATCAGCTCTTCCATTTTATTACTAATTTCCCTTCTTACAAGCATGCTTTTTATTTAAAACAGAGTCTCACTTTGTTACCCTCAGTAGAGTGCTGAGGCATAACAGCTTACAGCAACCTCAGACTTTTGGGCTCAAGTGATTCTCTTGCCTCAGCCTCCCAAGTATCTGGATTTATAGGTGCCTGCCACAATGCCCAGCTATTTTTAGAGCCAGGGTCTTTGTCTTTGCTCAGGCTGATCTGGAACTCCTAAACCCAAGCAATCTACCCTTCTTGGCCTCCCAGAGTGCTAGGATTACAGGCGAGAACCACCGTGCCTGGCCTACAAGCATACTTTTTATAATCAGCACTATTAAAGAAAAAAATTTATTTGTGACATTTGTTAAAGATAATAAAGCAGACTTTAGGCTCAGTGCCTGTAGCTCAGCAGCTAGGGTGTCAGCCACATACACCAGAGCTGGTGGGTTTGAACCCAGCCCAGGCCTACCAAACAACAATGACAACTACAACCAAAAAATTTTCAGGCATTGTGGCAGGCACCTGTAGTTCCAGCTACTTGGGAGGCTGAAGCAAGAGAATTACTTAAACCCAAGAGTTTGAGGTTGCTGTGAGCTATGACGCCACAGCATTCTACCCAGGGCGATATAGTGAGACTCTGTCTCAAAAAAAAAAAAAAAAAAGAAAGAAAAATAAAACATGCTTTATTCAGGCTCGGCGCCTATGGCTCAACGGGCTAAGGCGCCAGCCATGTACACCTGAGCTGGCAGGTTCGAATCCAGCCCGGGCCGCCAAACAATGAGGGCTGCAACCAAAAAATGTCCGGGCATTGTGGCGGGCACCTGTAGTCCTAGCTACTTGGGAGGCAGAGGCAAGAGACTTGCTTGAGCCCAGGAATTGGAGGTTGCTGTGAGCTGTGATGCCATAGCACTCTATCCAGGGTGACAGCTTGAGGCTCTGTCTCAAAAAAAAAAACCAAAAAATGCTTTATTCAGAGATGGCCATGGACAAAGTATAGGGACCACTGCAGCAGGGTCTTGCATTAGGGTAGAAGGAATTTAACTCTGATTCCAGTAGAGACAAGGAGAGATTTATATGCAGGGAGCAGGGTGGAATCAGTGGATGGAAAACTGGTAGGCGCCGCCTTTTTTGTTGTTTTGTTTTGAGACAGAGTTTCACTTTGTCGCCCTCAGTAGAGTGCTGTGGCGTCACAGCTCACAGCAACCTCAAACTCCTGGGCTTAAGTGTTTCTCTCAACCTCCCAAGTAGCTGGGACTACAGGCACCTGCCATAACACCTGGCTATGCTTTTTGTTGCAGTTGTTATTGTTGTTTAGCTGGCCCAGGCCAGGTTTGAACCTGCCAGCCTCCATGTATGTGGCTGGCGCCGTAACCGTAACCACTGTGCTATGGATATCGAGCCGATCCTCTCATCTTTTAAGGTGTAAAGCATATGCTAACTATTTGATATAAGAGGAAACTAAAGTTCAGAGAAGCCAAGACATTTATAAAAATAAGAAATTTCATCCCAGGACCAATCTGGCAGACTTTTGCTTACATATTATTGGCCAGAACTGGGTCATATAATCATCCCTAGCTGCAAAGGATGCTGATAAAATTAGAATCTGATAGAGCTGGGACCAGCCATGTGCCCCATCTACTCTGGAAGCTGAGAACAGGAGGATTGCTTGAGCCTGGAGTTCAGGGGTATGATGCCCAATGCACCTGTGAATAGCCACTGAACTCTAGGTTGGGTAACAGTGAGACACTGTCTCTAACAAAACAAAAAAGAAGAAAAATCTTTAAAGAATACATTTGTCATGACTAGTTTATATTGTTAGAAGGGGAATGGCTGCTCAGCAGCCCAGAGCACCTTCCACTACTACAAAGGACTCATTGCTTTTGTAAGTTGATCTTATATTCAACTTTATGAACTTTGTATTCTAAGAATTTGTAGAGTTTCTATTTTAAGTCATTATATTATCTAAACATAATGTTAATTTGTTTAATCCTTGAATAAAATACTTCCTTTTTCCCTTTTTTTTTTTTTTGCTGTGCCACCCAGGCTGTAGTGCAGTGGCTATTCACAGACATATTTCACACTGCAGCCTCGATCCCCTCTTCTCAAGGAATCCTCCCATCTTGGCCTTCCACAGTGCTAGAATTACTGTCATGAAGCCTTTTTTTCCTTTTTTATTTGCCATGCCAGGATCCCCAATATTATATTGAGCAGTAGCAACCTTAGTACCAATCTTAAATAAAACGCTTCTTTATTTTTTTTTGGCCGGGACTGGGTTTGAACCTGCCACCTCTGTCATATGGGACCGGCACCCTACTCCTTGAGCCACAGGTGCCACCCAATAAAACACTTCTTAATTTTCTTAATTTGATATTTACTTTCAACTCAATATAACCTAAAGCCATTGATGTGCAATAATATGTTACCTTTGCTAATCTTATTGCCATGCTGAGTACTCAACTGCAGTTCAACTACCATTTATAACCATTGATGCCATTTAAAATACTCTTTTCTATTGCTGGTTTTCAGTGGTTTTCATCATGACTAGGTTCTAAAATGTATCTATTAAGAAATTCATGGCTCAGTGAGTAGGGTGCCGGCCACATACACCTAAACTGACAGGTTCGAGCTCGACCCCAGCCTGCTAAACAACAATGACAACTGCAGTAGTCAATAATGACAATAGCTGGACGTGGTGGCGGGCACCTGTAATCCAGCTACTTGGGAGGCTGAGGCAAGAGAATTGCTTGAGCCCACGAGTTTGAAGTTGCTATGAGCAGTGACGCCACAGCACTCTACCAAGGGCAACAAAGTGAGACTCTGTCTCAAAAAAAAAAAAAGGAAAGAAAGAAATTGTTGAGACTTCTGGGGCTAGAAAACAATAGCAGTAGCCTAATTGCAAATCTGTCCCTCACCCACTCAGAACAACCATAAAATCAAGTAGAACAAATAAAAACTACATAGGACGCATGCCTTCATTACCAGGAGAATACTGCAACTTCAAATTACCTGTCAGTAGGGGCGGCACTAGTGGTTCAGCGAGTAGAGTGCCAGTCCAATATACCGAGGGTGGCAGGTTCAAACCCGGTCTCAGCCAACTACAAAACAAAAAAATAGCCGGGTTTTGTGGAGAGCGTCTGTAGTTCCAACTCTGGAGGCTGAGGCAAGAGAATCGCCTAAGCCCAGGAGCTAGAGGTTGCTGTGAGCTGTGTGGACGCCACGGCACTCTACCGAGGGCGATAAAATGAGACTCCGTCTCTATGAAAAAAAAAAAAAATTACCTGTCAGTAGAGGAAAAAACTTCCAACAGGGGACTTGCTACCACCATAAATAAGCCTGTAAGTGTGAAGAAAGGATGTTAAAGCACTCCGTGGGACAGAAGTCACAGTCTTTTAAAAATTAAAAGACCAAAACTGATCACAGTCAGGATCTCCAGGAGAAAAAGTGAAATGAATGCAAAATACAGAAAACTGGTTAGGACTTGGTCACTATAGCCCTGGCTTTGAGGAGAAGGCTTGAAAATGTGTAGGATCAAGAGTGGTAGCCTAGGATAAACATGTTTCTGGATAAAAGAGGATATGAGATAGTGGAAAATTGCGTTAGATTTTAAAAAAAACGACATGTTGATAAATTTGACTGTGAAAATAAAAACCATAAGACAAATGACAAACTGGAAAGAAATTTTCCCATAATACCACAGGTAAAAGGCCAATAACTTCACGAAGTATAAAGAATTGTTACACTTTGGGAGGCTAAGGTGGGAGAATTGTTTGAGGCAAAGAGTTCAAGACCAGCCTGGGCAACATAGCAAGATTCTGTTTCTACAAAAATAAACAAACTGATTTGGTGCCTGTGGCTCAGCGGCTAGGGTGTCAGCCAGATACACCAGAGCTGGTGGGTTCAAATCTAACCCGAGTCTGCCAAACAACAATGACAACTACAACCAAAAAATACCTGGGTTTTGTGGTGGGTGCCTGTAGTCCCAGCTACTTGAGAGGCTGTGGCAAGAGAATTGCTTAAGTCCAAGGGTTTGAGGTTGCTGTGAGCTGTGACACCACAGCACTCTACCTGGGGCAACATTGTGAGACTCTGTCACAAAGATAAATAAATAAATAAAAAATAAATAAACAACTGGTGATCCACTCTTGTAGTCCCAGCTACTCAGGAGGCTGAGGTGGGAGGATTGCTTCAGCTCAGGAGTTTGAAGTTACAGTGAGCTATGGTCCTGACACTGTACTTCATCCTGGACAACAGAGCTAGACCTTGTCTCTTAAAAATTAAAAATAAAGGGCGGTGCCTGTGGCTCAGGAAGTAGGGCGCCAGCCCCATATACTGAGGGTGGCGGGTTCAAACTCGGCCCTGACCCCTCCCCCCAAAAAAATTAAAAATAAAACTTTTTCAAGGGAAAAAGACCAAAATCTTAAGAAAACAGGCAAAACACATGAATAGACAGTTTGCGAAAAGATACAAAAATGACAATCATGAAAAGATGGTCAACTTGATAGAAATGCAAATTAAAGCCACACTGAGATACAATTTCTCATCTAACAAATTAACAAATATTCAAAACTTGACAATACACTTAGTCGGAGAAGCTGGGGAACTTCATTGGTGGTGGAAACGCAAACCTAGGCTCAAACCCTAGGGAGAGGAGTTTGGCAGTATCAAGCAAACTACACATCCACTCTTCAACTGAGCATAAACCCACTTCTAGGCTCGGCGCCTGTACCTCAGCGGCTGGGGTGCCATTCACTTACACCGGAGGTGGTGGGTTCGAATCCACCCTGGGCCTACCAAACAACCATGACAACTACAACCAAAAAATAGGCAGGCATTGTGACAGGCGCCTGTAGTCCCAGCTACTTGGGAGGCTGAGGCAAGAGAATCGCTTAGGCCCAAGAGTTCAAGGCTGCTGTGGGCTGTGATGCCACAGCACTCTACCCAGGATAATAGCTTGAAACTATCTCAAAATAAATAAATAAATAAATAAACCCACTTCTAGGACTTTATCCTGAACATACACCTTGACAGCATGAAATTATGTTATACGTTTATTCGGTACTTATTTGTAATTGCAAAATATTGTAAACTCAAAATGTCTGAGCACAGGAGGTTAAAACAGCATATGTGCAACTGTTACACATATGTATGAAGAGTATGATGCAACTGGAAAAGAAATAGAGAGGATTTCTATGAACTGTTATGGACTGATCACCAGGAGATGTTATTAAGTAGAAAATTGAAAATACCAAAGAGCGGGCGGCGCCTGTGGCTCATCGAGTAGGGTGCCGGCCCCATATAACGAAGGTGGCAGGTTCAAACCCGGCCTCTGCCGAACTGCAAAACAGAAAAATAGCCAGGCATTGTGGCGGGCGCCTGTGGTCCCAGCTACTTGGGAGGCTGAGGCAAGAGAATCGCCTAAGCCCAGGAGTTGGAGGTGAGCTGTGATGCCACCGCACTCTACCGAAGGTGATAAAGTGAGACTCTGTCTCTACAAAAAAAAAAAAAAAAAAAGACTGGGACTTACAGTCCTGTGTCAGGCAGGTATTGCCTGTACCTGTCTCAGGAAAGGAAAGTGACCTTAGATGAGGCAACTCTCTTTGTCCTTGTAAAGGCATTTTTATATGTATTATTTAACCCAATGTATCCAAAATATATCAACATGTAACCACTATAAACATTAGTGAAATATGGCTCGGCGCCTGTGGCTCAATGGGCTAAGGCACCAGCTACGTACACCTGAGCTGGCAGGTTCGAATCCAGCCTGGGCCTGCCAAACAACAATGATGGCTGAAACCAAAAAAATGGCCGGGCGTTGTGGCGGGCACCTGTAGTCCCAGCTACTTGGGAGGCAGAGGCAGGAGACTTGCTTGAGCCCAGGAATTGGAGGTTGCTGTGAGCTGTGATGCCACCGCACTCTGTCCAGGGTGACAGCTTGAGGCTCTGTCTCAAAAAAAAAAAAAACATAAGTGAAATATTTTAAAATAATATTTGTTCATATTAAGTCTTTGAAGGCTGGTGTGTATTTTACACTTAACACATTGTAATTGGAACTAACCACATTTCAAGTGCTCAATAGCCACATGTGACTAGCGACTACCATATTCAACAGAGCAACCTTAGACAGCTCTATTCTTACATGCACCAGTATCTACCACAACACTTTAATTTTTATCTTTCTTTTTTTGAGACAAAGTCTCACTTGGTCACCCTGGGTAAAGTGTGTCAATGGCATAGTTCAAACCAACCTCAAGCTTGGGCTCATAGTTCAACAGCAACCTCAAACTTGGGCTCAAAAATCCTCTTGTCTCAGCATTCCAAGTAGCTGGGACTACAGGTACCCACCACAATTCCTAGCTAGTTTTTATATATACATGGTTATATACACACACACACACATATAGATATACATTTTTTTAACTTTGTAGTCTTGAGGAATAGGAAGCTTTTCTATATTTTTATTTTATTTTATTTATTTTTGAGACAATCTCACTATGTCACCCTCGGTAGAGTGCAATGGCATCACAAACTCTTGGGCTTAAATGATTTTTTTTTTTTTTTTTTTTGAGACAGAGCCTCAAGTTGTCGCCCTGGGTAGAGTGCTGTGGCATCACAGCTCACAGCAACCTCCAATTCCTGGGCTCAAGAGAGTCTCTTGCCTCCGCCTCCCAAGTAGCTGGGACTACAGGCGCCCACTACAATGCCTGGCCATTTTTTGGTTGCAGCCATCATTGTTGTTTGGCGGGCCCGGGGGCTGGATTCGAACCCGCCGGCTCAGGTGTACGTGGCTGGCGCCTTAGCCCGTTGAGCCACAGGCACCGAGCCAGGCTTAAATGATCTTAAGTGATTCTCTTGCCTCAGCCTCCCAAGTAGCTGAGACTACAGGTGCCCGCCACAACACCTGGCTATTTTTTTGTTGTAGTTGTCATTATTGTTTAGCAGGCCTGGGCCAGATTCAAACCCACCAACCCTGGTGTATGTTGCTGGAGCCCTGGAGCACTCAGCTACGGGCACCAAACCTTCTATTATTTTTAGTTAAGATGAAGGTCTTGCTCTTTTTTTCTGAGACAGTGCCTCAAGCTATTACCCTGGGTAGGGTGCCGTGGCATCACAGCTCACAGCAACCTCCAACTCCTGGGCTCTAGCGATTCTCTTGCCTCCACCTCCCAAGTAGCTGGGACTATAGGCACCTGCCACAATGCCCAGCTATTTTTTTGGTTGCCGCCGTCACTGTTGCTTGTCGGGCCTGGGGTGGATTCGAACCCTCCAGCTCAGGTGTATGTGCCTGACACCTTAGCCACTTGAGCCACAGGCACTGAGCCCCGGCTATTTTTTTTTTGCAGTGAGCCATCTCACCCAGCTAAATACAAGATTTTTTTAAATAATCATCTAAAATTGTAAATATTCCAAATGTCCATCAATAATAAAATGATAAATAAATGGTGCTATTGATTTAGTTAAACAATGAAATAGCATAAACTAAAATTGGGCGACAAAAATGTAGATGACTCTTACACATAAAAAGTAAGAAACAGGCTCAGCGCCTGTGGCTCAACGGGCTAAGGTGCCAGCCATATACACCTGAGCTGGCAGGTTTGAATCCAGCCCAAGCCTACCAAACAACAATGATGGCTGCAACCAGAAGATGGCCGGGCATTGTGGCAGGCACTTGTGGTCCCAGCTACTTGGGATGCAGAGGCAGGAGCCCAGGAATTGGAGGTTGCTGTGAGCTGTGATGCCACAGCACTCTATCCAGGGTGACAGCTTGAGGCTCTGCCTCAAAAAAAAAAAAAAAAAAGTAAGAAACAAAACAATATATAATTATTTGGTAACCACCATGGTTATAATTATTCTGAGCCCAAATCATCAACTATTGCTAAATTTGTTAATAATAGGCATAAGCTTGGCTCGACGCCTGTGGCTCAACGGGCTAAGGTGCCAGCCACGTACACCTGAGGTGGCAGGTTCGAATTCAGCCTGGGCTTGCCAAACAACAATGACGGCTGCAACCAAAAAAGGGCTGGGCGTTGTGGCGGGCGCCTATAGTCCCAGCTACCTGGGAGGCGGAGGCGAGAGATTTGCTTGAGCCCAGGAATTGGAGGTTACAGTGAGCTGTGATGCCACAGCACTCTACCCAGGGCGACAGCTTGGGGCTCTGTCTCAAAAAAAAAAGAGGCATAAGTTTGATTAAAAAAACAGGATATGTACACATACACACATACAGTCTCAAAGTACTTCCCCACAAAATACTTATTATTTTTCCCTCCATAATTAATAACTTCACAGTGGAGAATCTTGGTATGCACACTCTGATTAAAAACTGATGTGGACACTCCTCTGTCAAGAGGTGGAGTCTGGCTTGGTGCCTGTGGCTCAGCAGCTAGGGTGCCAGCCACATATACCAGAGCTGGCGGGTTTGAATCCCACATGATCAGAAATGATACCAGTAATGGGCCAAGTAGATACTATGTGCTTCCTGATACCAGTATGAAGGACACAGCGTCACTTCTAGATGTTTCTCCCAAAATGCATAACCTAAATCTATGAGGAAATAGCACACAAACTCATATTGAGGGACATTGTGCATGATAAGTGGCCTCTAATCTTAACAAGATTACGACAACCAAAAACAGACTAAAGAACTGCTCCACATTAAAGGACAGCTGAGGTAAGACCTTCTTGTCAGTCACTGTCCTGTTCAGCTTCTAGGAAATTGCAACTCCCTCTTGTATATTCCAAATCAGTTAAACTAGACCTGCTCTACCCGGTCCCTTGAACAGCTTCCTTCCTTCGGCTTCTGGCCTGACTCTTCAGCTGGACTCCCTGGAAAATCTAACCTTCTTTCTGGGCCAGACATTCATTCTGGCTATTGGTCTTTATATTCTGACTTCGTTTTGAATGACTCTTTTTTTTTTTTTCCCCCTAAGACAGAATCTTGTTCTGTCACCCTGTGTAGAGTGCAATAGCTCACAGCAACCTCAAACTTCTGGGCTCAATCAATCCTCCTGCCTCAGCGCCCCAAGTAGCTGGGACTACAGATGTGTACTACGGTATTCTATTTTTAGTAGAGATGGGATCTCCCTCTTGCTCTCTGGTCTCCAACTTCTGAGCTCAAGCAATCCACCAGTTTTGGCCTCATGCTAGGATTATAGATGTAAGTCACCTAACCTGAACTCTTTTTGAGAATGGGCCACCCCGGGCGGCGCCTGTGGTTCATTGAGTAGGGCGCCAGCCCCTATAGGGTTCAAACCCGTCCTTGGCCGAAATGCAAAACAGAAAAATAGCTGGGCGTTGTGGCAGGCGCCTGTAGTCCCAGCTACTTGGGAGGCTGAGGCAAGAGAATCGCCTAAGCCCAGGAGTTGGAGGTTGCTATGAGCTGTGTGATGCCATGGCACTCTGTCTCTACAAAAACAAAGAATGAGCCATCCCACAGTTCTACAGACTCACAACCCTAACCTTTTTTCTCCTGAAGGCTTGCCATCTTGCAGACTCCCATCTTATTAAGTACATCTCTGCCTGGCCTACACCCACTTAGCCACTGATTAGTGATAGAAATTTTAGAACAAAGAAGGCATATAAGATTGGTTTTGGGGAATTCTAGAGTTTCTAATCTAAATTTCAACAACACCAGAGAGGATTACACAGGGCATGTTAAGTAGTCAGATAGGAATCTTGGGGCTATCTTAGAATTCTATCTGCCGTACTGGACTAGCTTCACCCCCATCCAGAAGCAAATTTATGATGAAGCTTATATGTTGCTTAAGTTACAGGTCTTTTTTACTTACATAGGCCACTGGGAGTTTGGGGAATGGCTAGAAGTTAGAGAATGTTCTAGGCAGACAGAAGAAGCTAAGTTTTGATAAAAAATGCCATTTCCATATAAGCATTTCTATGCCAGCATTTCAAAGAGAAAAAGATCTAATCTGGGAGGCCAAAGTGGGTGGATTGCCTCAGCTCACAGGTTCAAGACCAGCCTGAGCCAGAGCGAGACTTCATCTCTAAAAAATAGCTGGGCGTTATGGCGGGCCCCTCTAGTCCCAGCTACTAGGGAGGCTGAGGCGAAAGAATTGCTTAAGCCCAAGAGTTTGAGATTACTGTGAGCTACGACACCATGGCATTCTATAAGGGCAACAAAGTGAGATTCTGTCTCCCCTCCCTCCAAAAAGAAAAAGACCTAAAATCTTCAGTATTTTTTATGTGATGTCATTCCTCATTCCAAATAAATCTGTACTTTCTTACCTAAAAACAAAAGAAAAATAGTATTTAAAAAAAAAAACAATCAAACAAACAAATAAAAACAGCATTCATCCCCAGTGGAACATTCCAGAGGTATTATACATATAATAACCATATATTGCAAACCCAAAATTCAGGACATATTAGCTAATACACAATTTTTGCAAAGACATGGAATACTTGAACTACGAACATTTTTATTCCCTGCCTCATTGCTTTCCCTTTTGTACAAATTAAAGAAGAATAAAATAAGAATGATGAAACAGACAGAACAAAACTTTGTGATTGGCTCGGCACCTGTGGCTCAACGGGCTAAGGCTCCAGCCACGTACACCTGAGCTGGTGGGTTCGAATCCAGCCCAGGCCCGCCAAACAACAATGACAGCTGCAACCAAAAACATGGCCGGGCGTTGTGGTGGGCACCTGTAGTCCCAGGTACTTGGGAGGCAGAGGCAGGAGACTCGCTTGAGCCCAGGAATTGGAGGTTGCTGTGAGCTGTGATGCCACGGCACTTTACCCAGGGTGACAGCTTGAGGCTCTGTCTCAAAAAAAAAACAAAAAACAAAAAAACTTTGTGATTAGCAACTTGGGTGAAAACACACAAGAAAGAACAAGACAGTAGCTGTCTTTGGTTTAAGGGACACAATTTCTAGAGAATAGGAGTGCCACTGCACTCCAGCCTAGGTGATAGAGGGAGACCCTGTCTCAAAACAAACAACAACAAAAAAAAAGAATAGCAGTAGAGAAGGGCTGTGAGGAATGTCAATGTTCAAGTTCAGGTACAAGAGGAGGAGTGATCAGAAACAGATGGGGAAAACTGGGAGACTGGGAAACAACGGAGTGTCTTTATTTATTCATTTATTTATTTATTTTGAGACAGAGTCTCACTCTGTCACCCTGGCTAGAGTGCCATGGTGTCATTGTAACTCACAGCAACTTCCAACTCCCGGGCTCAAGCAATCCTTCCTTAGCCTCCCAAGTAGCTGGGACTAGAGGCTCTTACCACAATGCCTGGCAAGTTTTTCTATTTTTAGTAGAGATCATTCTTGCTCAGGGTGATTTTGAACTCCTGAGCTCAAGCAAGCCACCCACCTCGGCCTCCAAGAGTGCTAGGATTACAGGTGAGAGTCACCGTGCTGGCCTAAAGGAGTGTTTTTAAAGGAGAAAGAAAACAACAGTGCCCAGTGGTGCTGTCAGGTCAGGCACAATATGGACTAGAAAAGGTGTTTGGGAATTAAGGCTGATGACAAGAATTGTGTTTATAAACTGATAGCAAGGGAAGGGTGATGGAAGGTGGAAAAGTGGCAACCAAGGGAGTGGACACTTCTTGTTTTTTTGTTTTTTTTTTCTTTGTCATCCTCAGCAGAGTGCTGTTGTGTCACAGCTCACAGCAATCACCAACTCTTGGGCTTAGACGATCCTATGCTTCAGCCTCCCGAATAGCTGGGACCACAGTTGCCCAACTACAACACCCAGCTGTTTTTTGTTGCAGTTTGGCTGGGGCTGGGTTTGAACCTACCACCCTCAGTATATGGGGCTGGCGCCCTACTCACTGAGCCACAGGCACTGCCCAGGAGTGGACACCTCTTTGGATACTTTCAACTGTAACCTAGGAAATGTCAGACCAGGCAGGTTTATTTTTTTTCCCTCTGCATTCTCTTCCTTTAGTTTTACTTTTTTTTTTTTGGAGACAGTATCTCACTCTTCCTTTAGTTTTACTTTTTTTTTTTGGAGACAATGTCTCACTTTGTTGCCGTCAATAGAATGCTGTGGCCTTGTAACTCACAGCAACCTCAAACTCTTGGGCTCAGGTGATCCTCTTGCCTTCAGCCTCCTGAATAGCTGGAACTATACGCACCAGGCTATTTTATAGAGACCCGATCTCACTCTTGCTCAGGCTGGTCTTGAACTCCTGAGCTCAGGCAATCCACCCACCTTGGCCTCCCAGAGTGCTAGGATTACAAGTGACAGCCATCACACTCGGCTTGCATACTCTTTCTTGAGTGACTTTGACCATTCCCATGGCTTCAGCTACAAACTCCGTACTTCTAAGCATCATCTTTGTCCTTTGCTATTAACATATATCCAACTGCATAATAGTAATAGTGAAAATAATGATGCTTACAGAATGAGGCGTTGTGGTGAGCATTTCACATCTGTCACCTATTTTAATCCTCACAGCGACTCTGAGAGGTGGAGATTATCCCCGTTTTAGAGAGGAGGAAATTGAGGGCAAATGACTTCCTAGCTTGTCTCAGGCTCCAGACTGCAGGTTCAGAGCTAGGCTCAGATCCTAGCCTCAGATTTTGCTGCTCAGGCATTGACTACTCTCTAGTGGTCAATTTTTTCTTTTTTTTTTTTAGACAGTCTCACTCTGTTACCCTGGATAGAGTGCTGTGCCATCATAGCTCACAGCATTGAAACTATTTCTGATGTCTCACAGATATCTCCAACCCAAAATGCCAAAAGCTACACCTGCCTCTAAAATATTCTTTTTTTTGTTTGTTTTGCAATTTTGGCTGGGGCTGGGTTTGAACACACCACCTCCAGTATATGGGGCTGGTGCCCTACTCCTTTGGGCTACAGGGCTGCCTACTCATATATTCTTTATTCCCTCTCTGTGTCTCCTTCCTTGTTCCTTTTCATGGGTCACTCAAAGCTAAAACCCTGTAAGTCATCTCAGCACCCTCTGTCCCTTATCCCACCTGCAATCATCACACCCCATCAAGTCTCTAAATACCTCTCAGATTTAGCAAGTGCTTTCCATTCCCTGTGACACTGTGTTTTATTCAGGTCCCTGTGATTTTTTACCTGGCTTTCTGCTGCAACCTCCTAACTTCTCTCCTTGACGCCAATCTTGCCCTCTCTGATCCATTTTTTATATCACCCAGGGTAATTTTTAAAAAATTTGAGGCCAGGTTCAGCACCTGTGGCTCCATGGGCTACGGCGCCAGCCACATACCCCTGAGCTGGTGGGTTCGAAACCAGCCTGGACCCGCCAACAACAATGACGGCTGCAACCAAAACATGGCCTGGCGTTGTGGCGGGCGCCTGTAGTCCCAGCTACTCTGGAGACGGGAGGCAAGAGACTCGCTCAAGCCCAGGAATTGGAGGTTGCTGTGAGCTATAATGCTACAGCACTCTATCCGGGGTTACAGCTTGAGGCTCTGTCTCAAAAATAAAAATAAACAAGGGTCGGTTTTATACACATTTAAGTTAGACAACCACTGTTCCAGTTAATCTCATCTAGTTTCCTTTCTTGAATGCCATGAATTAGCCACATTGAACTATCCCTTTCTGGAAAGTAGTAAGCTATCTCACACCTTTTGGAATATGCACATGCTGTTCTGCCTTCATGCTCCCCTCTAGCTCAGCCCTCATCCCATTGTATCAGCTGCCTGTATCAGCATTGTATCAGTCTTTTCCACCTCCCTGTGGCATTTGAAGGCAAGGGTGCCATCTTCAGAGCTTGGTACTAAATAACTTTTTTTTTTGAGACAGTCTTACTTTTTTGCCCTTGCTGGAGTGCAGTGGCATCATAGCTCATAGCTCAGCCTTGGGCTCAAGTGAACCTCTTGCCTCAGTTTTTAATTTTAATTTTATTTTATTATTTTTCTTAGAGACAGAGTCTCACTTTATCGCCCTTGGTAGAGAGCTGTGGCGTTACAGCTCACAGCAACCTCCAACTCCCGGTCTTAGGTGATTCTCCTGCCTCAGCCTCCCAAGTACCTGGGACCACAGGCACCTGCCAGAATGCCCAGCTATTCTTTTTTCTATTTTTATTTTTTTTTTAGAGACAGAATCTCACTTTATCGCCCTTGGCAGGGTGCCCTGGCATCACAACTCACAGCAACCTCCAACTCCTGGATTTAGGTGATTCTCTTGCCTCAGCCTCCCGAGTAGCTGAGACTACAGACGCCTACCACAACGCCTGGCAATTTTTTGTTTTTTTAGACAGAGTCTCGAGCTGTCACTCTGGGTAGAGTGCTGAGGCATCACAGCTTACAGCAACCTCCAACTCCTGGGCTCAAGCAATTCTCCTGCTTCTGCCTCCCAAGCAGCTGGGACTACAGGCACAATGCCCGGCCATTTTTTGGTTGCAGCTGTCATTGTTGTTTGGATTCGAACCTGCCAGCTCAGGTGTACGTGGCTGGCGTCTTAGCCCTTTGAGCTACAGGCGCCAAGCCTGTTTGTTTATTTATTTAGAGACAGTTTCACTTTGTGACCCTCAGTAGAATGTCATGGCATCATAGCTCCCATCAACCTCAAACTCTTGGGCTCAAACAATTCTCTTGCCTGAGCATCCCAAGTATCTGGGACTATAGGTGCCTACCACAGCACCTGGCTACTTTTTAGAGACAGGGTCTTGCTCTTGCTCAGGCCGGTCTCAAAATGCTGGAATTCAAACAATCCACCCTCCTTGACTCCCAGAGTGTTAGAATTATAGGCAGGAGTCACTGCACTCAGCCTCTCAGTAAACTCTAAACTGTAGTTTAGAATTTAAATTCCTGTCCTTACCTTGGAATATCACATTAGATAACTATGTGTCTGAGTGAGGAAAAAGAACTTGTAACTCATATTATCCCCTTTAAATTTTTTTTTTTTGAGACAGGGGCTCACTCTATCATTCCGAATAGAGTGCAATGGCATCATAGCTCGAAGCAACCTTAAACTCTGGGGCTTGTTCAAGTCTTTTGCCTCAGCTGTCTGAGTCCCTTTAAAATTAAAAAATATATATATTTCAGCTAACATTTATTTAGCTTTCTGTGCATTGTGTAAAATAAAATATAAAATAT
The DNA here is from genome assembly GCA_963573935.1 of Arctocebus calabarensis. Classification (NCBI taxonomy): domain Eukaryota; kingdom Metazoa; phylum Chordata; class Mammalia; order Primates; family Lorisidae; genus Arctocebus; species Arctocebus calabarensis. Next base: position 26,417 of record CAUYON010024558.1, on the reverse strand, counting down.
TGATTCTGCTGTCAAAGAGATTATAATTCATTTAAAATGTTTATTTTTAGGGCGGTGCCTGTGGCTCAAAGGAGTAGGACACCAGCCCCATATGCCGGAGGTGGAGGGTTCAAACCCAGCCCTAGCCAGAAACTAAAATAAATAAATAAATAAATAAATAAAATGTTTATTTTTAATAAATGATAAATTGACATGGTTTAAATACTTTTAAAAATTCTCCTTTCATCTCATTTTCCAGCAACTTGTTTCCCTTTCTTGAAATCAGCTGGTGTTATTTAATTGTATATCTTTCCTGAGATTTTTTTTTAAGCAGTATAGAAGTATGTATACATGTAAAGACATTCTTTTTCTCCTTCCTTATGGAAGCAATGGAAGCATGTCATGGACATTGATACTGGCTGGTCCCAGTGGCTCAAGCCTGCAATGCTAGCACTTGGGTATATGGCACATCTCCTGGGTGAGGGGCACAACTATAGCAGGGACCTTACCTAACAAATGCCCACATTATAACCTAATTATTTACACCCTCACAATAATCTGAAATTTAAAAAAACTGCTAGCACTTTTGGAGGCTGAGATGAGAGGATCACTTGAGCCCCAGAGTTTGAGACCAGCCTGAGCAACATAGCAAAATATAGAAAAAATAGCTGGCTGGCTTTGGTGGTATGTGCCCATAGTCCCAGCTACTTGAGAGGCTTAGGCAGAAGGATCGCTTGAGCTCAGGAGCTGGAGGTTGCAGTGAACTGCAATAAAGCCACTACATATTAGCTCAGACAATAGAGTGAGACTATATCTTAAAAAAATTGATACCTTTTTTTCCCACTTATATCTTTGAGAACACTCTCTAGCATGTAGGTAGAGCTTCCTCTTTCCTTCATATGGCTGGATACTATTCCATTGTATATTTGATAGTAACCAGTGGCAATAATGATAATGACATTAAACATGTATGTAATAGCTGAAGGCTATTCTATGACTCCTACTTATATTAGCATATTTAATCCTCTCAACAATACCATGAAATAGGTATTATTGTTTTCTTATTTTACACAGATAGAAGCTAAGTACAAGCAATCCCTGGGCTATACACAAGAGAGGTTCTGTAGATTTATTCTTAAATTAAATTTGGGTGGATGCTATCATTCACACATGTAATGATAGCACTTTGGGAGGCTGAGGCAGAAGGATCGCCTGAGCTCAGGAGTTCGAGACCAGCCTAAGCAAGAGCAAGACGCCATCTCTAAAAAATAGCTGGGCATTGTGGTGGGTGCCGGTAGTCTTCGCTACTTGGGAGGCTAAAGCAGGAGGATCTTTTGAAGCCCAAGAGTTTGAGGTTGCTGTGAGCTGTGACACCATGACACTCTACCAAGCTCGACATAGTGAGACTTTGTCTCAAAAAAGAAAACTTAAATTTGCATATAAGTTGGAATAGGTATAGTTACTTATTACCTGTAACAGCCTTCCTCTGTAAGTGTGAGTTGTAAGTAAGTCAGATGTTTTTAACTCGTGGTTTGCCTGTACTTACTATTTAAATAACTTGCTGAATGTCACATATTTAGTGATTGAAGGACAGGAGTAGCCCCTAATTTGTGAGGCTCAGTGCAGAATGGACCCTCTTTTTCTTTCTTTCTTTTTTTTTTTTTTTTGCAGTTTGGCCTGCCACCCCGGTATATGGGGCTGGTGCCCTACTCCTTGAGCCACAGGCACTGCCCTGGACCCTCTTTGTCAAAAAATAAGAAAAACTTCCACAAAAGATACTAAAATATAAGGGGCTTCCCCCAACCCCCTTTTTTTTACTGTCTGTCTTAACTTGTTGTGGTATTTATTTGCTATTTAATGTTATTCTAAGTAAAGTCATTAGTATGAATTTACCATCCGTCTTCATATTTTTTGTATAAACCCAGTTGCACAGAGAACATTATTTGTATATTGAATCACCAAAATTATACAATATTTATTTTGTTGCTTTTACTTGAACAAGTGTTTTGTTTTTATCAAAACAGTGGAAATGCTGTACCAAACTAACTTGACTGTTTTGATTTCACTTTTTTTTTTCCTTTGAGACAGAGTTTCACTTTGTCGCCCTTGGTAGAGTGTTATGGTGTCACAGATCACAGCAACCTCCAACTCTTGGGCTCAAGCAATTCTCTTGCCTCAGCCTCCCAAGTAGCTGGGACTATAGGCCCCTGCCATAATGCCAGGCTACTTGTTTTTACAAGACAGGAGTCTCATTCTTGCTCAGGCTGGCCTCGGACTCCTGAGCTCAGGCAATCCACCCGCCTCGGCCTCCCAGAGTACTAGAATTATAGGCATGAGCCACTGTGCCCAGCTCATTTCACTTCTTGGCACATCTATGATCTACCAACACTCTGTGCCTTCAGCTTAGTAATAAATAAGGTAGAGCTGAAAGGAAAAAGAACTGTGGATGGCTTTGTCTTTCTTTTCTTTCTTTGTCATCATTTTCAGCATAGGTGATTAGCTAATGATAAATGATAAATAACACATATAAAAAGGATGTGATGGGCAGTGCCTGTGGCTCAAAGGAGTAGGGCACCGGAGGTGGGGGGTTCAAACCCAGCCCTGGCCAAAAACCGTCAAAAAAAAAAAAAGGATGTGATATGCTTCTTGGGTCCTTCATGCTTCATAGAATGCTACTGCCTTCTTTCTGAGTTTGAAGCAAGTCCTCGTTCACGTGGAAAACATGGATGGTCTCTCTGGGTTGTCAGTGTCTGGCTTTCAGTCTCACTCAAATAAGTAACATACTTATCTTACACTCTGAGTTTTGTTGAACTTCCTTGCATCACGAGTCCACTAGAATTCTGCACTCATTGGATATCATAAAGGGTATGTATGAACGGGGCAGCAAATTGTGCATATCTCTTCAAAAGTAAAATTACTGAGAATTTCAATGTGGCACTTTTGGGTAGGGTCCTCCTGAGTGTGGGGCCTTGTGCCACTGGGCCCAACCTCTGATATAATCTTAATTATATTCTCTGGGTGAGATTCGATCCTTTTCCCTCCTGATCAATTCTATGATAATAATGAAATAAATAGGTCCATGTTTCTAGACCTTTAATAGAATATATCAGTAGGATAAATTCTAGGGCACCAAACATGTATGCCGCATGATAGGGATTTAATAAATACTTAGGGGTAGCCAGCGTTGTGGTGGGTGCCTGTAGTCCCAGTTACTTGGGAGGCTGAGGCAAGAGAAATCGCCTAAGCCCAGGAGTTGGAGGTTGCTGTGAGCTGTGTGATGCCACGGCACTCTACCGAGGGTGATAAAGTGAGACTCTGTCTCTACAAAAAAAAAAAAAAAAAACTTAAGGGAATGAATGTTTAAATTACTAGAGGTGGAACTGTTAAATTAAAGAGTATATGCATTTTCTTTTTTTTTTTTTGAGGCAGAGTCTCAAGCAACAGCCCTGTGTAGAGTGTGGTGGCGTAACAGCTCACAGCAACCTCAAAGTCTTGGGCTTAGCGATTCTCTTGCCTCAGCCTCCCAAGTAGGTGGGACTACAGGCATCTGCCACAGTGCCTGGTTATTTTAGAGACAAGGTTTTGTTCTGGCTTGGGCTGGTCTTGACCCTGTGAGCTTGGGCAATCCACCCACCTCAGCCTCCTAGGCTGTGAGCCCCTGTGCCCAGCCAGCATTTCCTTATAATATATGTCTGGTAGTACGACTGCTGGGATATAGACTATGCCTATCTTAAATTTTATTAGATTATATAAAAGTCTTTTCCAAAGTGGCTGTACTAGTTCATACTCCCACCAGTGGCATGCAACGATTGCTGGTCTTTATTGATTTATTTGAGGTCTTTATATATAGCATTATGGAAATGGAAATTAGCTCTTTGTACTATGAGTGGCAATTTTTATTTCTGAGTATAGGAATACCTTTAAAGAAACACTACTATTTTCTCCCAGAGGAATGAAAATGTAACTGGAAGAAATGAAGTGTTCTAATTTAGAAACATTTAAATGAAAAACATGGAATACAAGATGCTAAACATAATAATGATGTTAGTTAAAAATGGAGTGTTTAGGTTTTGTCAGGCATTTTTAAAATCCATCATATACATTAACTAATTTAACTTTCACAACAACTTTAATAGGTAGATACTATTTTTTGCTCCACTTAAAAGATGTGAAATAAGGAGCTGGACTGAAAGTGTTTTCTAGGGTTGATTTAAGGAGATTAATAAACTCAGAAGATTCTTCTTTTTTTTTTTTTTTAGTAGAGACAGAGTCTCACTTTATTGCCCTCGGTAGAGGGCCATGGCATCACACAGCTCACAGCAACCTCCAACTCCTGGGCTTAGGCAATTCTCTTGCCTCAGCTCACAGGTAGCTGGGACTACAGGCACCCGACACAATGCGCTGGCTATTTTTCTGTTTTGTGGTTCGGCGAGGCCGGGTTTGAACCTACCACCTTTGGTATATGGGGCTGTTGCCCTACTCGATGAGGCACAGGCGCCGCCTCATTTTTATAATGAATAAGTACCACTTTTATACTTGAAAAAGAGTGACTGTACCACTCTTTGAGACAGAACCTCAGCTGTCACCCTGGAGAGAGTGCCGCGGCATCACAGCTCACAGCAACCTCCAATTCCTGGGCTCAAACGAGTCTCCTGCCTCTGCCTCCCAAGTAGCTGGGACTACAGGCACCTGCCACAACGCCCGGGCATTTTTTTTTTTTTTTTTTTTTGGTTGCAGCCGTCATTGTTGTTTGGCGGGTCTGGGCTGGATTCGAACCCACCAGCTCAGGTGTACGTCGTTGAGCCACAGGTTGCCAAGCTGAAAAAAAAAATTTTTTTTTAAATTTTTCTTTCTTTCCTTTTTTTTTGTTTTGTAGAGACAGAGTCTCACTTTATCGCCCTCAGTAGAGTGCTGTGGCATCACACAGCTCACAGCAACCTCCGACTCCTGGGCTTAGGTGATTCTCTTGCCTCAGCATCCTGAGTAGCTGGGACTACAGGCGCCGGCCATAATGCCCGGCTATTTTTCTGTTTTTGCAGTTCGGGCCCAGGCCGGGTTTGAACCTGCCACCTTCAGTATATGGGGCCGGTGCCCTACTCGATGTGCCTCCCAACTCAGAAGATTCTTAACTGATAAAGAAGTTTTCTTTTTGTAATTTGTTTCCTTCTTGGGAATGAATGATACCCCACCCTGGGCTCCTTTTCCCTGTCCTCTCAGATCTGCAATATACCTAAAACTTTTTCTTTTTCTCTCTCTCTTTTGAGACAGGATCTTGCTCTGTCTCTTAGGTTAGAGTGCAGTGGTGTCATCATAGCCCACTGCAACTTCAAATTCCTGTGCTCAGGCCATCTTTCTGCCTCAACCTTCCAAGTGGCTGGAAGTATAAGCACATTCCCTGCACCAGATTACTTTTTCTATTTTTTGTATAATCTGAGTCTAGATCTTGCTCAGTTTGATCTCAGATTCCTGGCCTCCAGTAATCCTCCCGCCTTGGGCTCCCAGACTGCAAGGATTATAGGTGTGAGCCATGAGACCAGCCTTAATTTAAAAAAAAAATTTTTTTTTCCATAAAGTCTCACTTTGTTGCCTTGGGTACAGTACAGTGGCGTCATAGCTCACAGCAACCTCAAACTCTTGGGCTTAAGTGATTCTCTTGCCTAAGCCTCCCAAGTAGCTGGGACTACAGGCCTTGGCCACAATGCCTGGCTATTGTTTTGTTCTTGTTGCAGTTGTCATTGATGTTTTAGCGGACCAGGGCTGGGTTTGAAGCCACCCCACAGGTGCTGCCCCTAATTTTAAAATTTCTTACAGTGACGTGATCTCTTTATGTCTGTCACCCAGGCTGGAGTGTAGTGGCATCATCACAGCTCACCGCCACCTCAAACTCCTAGGCTCAGTTGATCCTCTGGCCTCAGCCTCCCCAATAAAAGGAACTATCTACAGGCACACTCCACCATGCCCAGCCATCCTCCTGTGGGTATCTCATTACATTTCTTTGGGGGAGTTCATCCTTTAGCATGTCACAGGCCACTATCCTTAGAAAGAAGAATCTTCTCTGGTCTAGATTGTCTAACCTCTTCCAAGTTGCATAAGTTCCGTTTCTCTGGGATGCCTCCATTCAGTTTCACCCCTGGTATTTGGAAATGAATGTATTAAAAACTTTAATAACATACTTCCCCCAACTTGCATGTTGTGCCAATTTTCCTGGACAAGTATCTTGTCTGTTCACTGGCTTTGCGACTTTAGATTATTTAAAAAATTAAATCAATTAATTTTTTTGAATTGGAATCTTTATGAGTGATACAAAAAAATATACAAAGGAGATACAGTGAGATATAAGTCTTCCTCTCTCTTGATTCCTTAGGCGTCCAGGCTCCTTCCCTCCCCAGGTAACCAATGTTACCAGCTCTGAGAGTGATTTTTGATTCCTTCTTATATCGGTTATATCTCCAGTCCTTCCATGTCTGTGAGATGTGTGCCCATTCCTTTCCAGGCCCTGGTGACCTTATATCTGGTTGACTTCATGTATAAATAGTTATACGCGTTTATTATATATATATTATATATATAAAATCTCCTCCATGGCCTTCCGGCCTGAGTTTTCATCACGTCGCTTCCTGGATGAAGAAGCCAGAGGCGTGAGGGGCAGGGGTTGGGGGTGATGGAGAAGAGGACCTACAGGGGACTTAGGTACGGGGTTCAGAGTGATCGACTGGCGTGAAGCTCTGTTGGGAATTCTACACCCATTCCTTCCATCTTGGGCCCTCCTTTCGGTCCTCTCGTGCAAACGCCTTTCGTTTGCAAGGGCCCAGACAGAGACAGAGACAGAGAGATACACAGAGACAGAGACGCCGAGACACCAGCATCTCTCTCCCCCTTCTGTTCCGCCCCATTGCTCTGACGGACACCACCCCTCAGCCAATAGCATCCATGATTTGTTATGGAAGGGCCAATGAGAGACAGAGGAGGGCGGAAGATTTCCCCGCCCCCACTTCTAGGCTTGGTTGAGCCGTGCAGGTAGGTCCGGGGTTGGGGGAGCCGCCGTTGGCACTGTTGCCCCTGGGGGTGGGGGCACGAGTGGGTAGGGGTGATGGTGAGGAAGAGGGGGCGGCCCCCACCCGGGGAGCCTGAAGGGGCTGCCCGGCCAGGAGGCGGGTGACTGAGGGGCCCGGGGAGCGGGCGCCGCCGAGGGCCCTGGAAGCGGCTGGGCTGGGGGAGCGCCGACGCGTGTGTGGGGCGCAGGGACCCCCGCCCCGCGCCCACCAGTAGGCCTGGGCCACGGGCGGTGGGCCGAGTGGCCGGGGGCCTGACTGTCCCGGGGGAGGGCCGGGGCTGGGGGCGCCAAGCGGAGCCCAGGGCGCCAGGCCGAGCCGAGGTGGGACGGACCGACGCGAAGAGGAAGGGAGGCTGCATCCCGCGGGCCGCCCCTCCTGAAGCGAGCGGGGGCAACGCGGCGGGCCCCCCTGCCCTAAGCCCACCTCCCTATTCGCCCCCTCCCTAACCATGAGAAGGGGGCAGAAGGAGTCGCCCCTCTGCGGGAAGGGGGGCGCAGGTTTGGGACTGGGGTCCAGCGTGGGGGGAGGGGTGAGAACTCAGGCTGAGCTTTCTCTCCTGCTGGCTTTGGAGGTGGGGGTCGCGGAGGGACTATTAAACTCGCCTGAGACTTTGGGTCAAGAGTCAAACTCCCCCTTTTCTCTCCTAAAATCCAATGAGCGGTGAGTAAAGTGATGCCAAGTCTTTGAAGCCGAAGTGACAAACGCGTAGCAAGAACAAATCCACACCGGAGGTTTTTATTTTTTAGTATTTTTAAAAAACGAGGGTACTTTTCAACATTTAATTTTAAAGAGGTGGGTGCTGTTATTTTTGTCCCTACTCAGGCAAGCCTCCATTTTAAGCGAAGTAGTAACTGGTTAAGCTGGAATTTTATGCAGGCCTAGGACTTGAACAAGGATACCTCAAGAAGTCAATTAGTCCATCCTCCTGCCTCCAGGCAAACTTACCTTCTTTCTGTCCTCAAAATTAAGTTGTTTAGGGCGTTTTTAAAGATCTCTAGGGGATCTAGAGAAGGATCTTTTATTTGCTTATGGTAGGTACTTAAGTCAGTAGATTTTATTTTTCATATAAAATTAGCTCTGAAACTTAATAAGCTTAAACTTAGGGCAGTTGGAATGATCAGAGAGGTTTTAATTTCCTAAATAAAATTAAATATGGCAAGGGGCTTTTTTAGATTGTTAGTTAACAAATGATCTCTCCATAATGTTTATGAAGTACCCTGGATAATCATTTTTTTTCTGTCAGGATTTTGGTTTTCTAATTCTTGGATAAGTAGTTTTACATTATCCAGAATGTGTTACATGTTTATTTCTCTTGTTATATGAAGTTATTTCATACACATGTAGAGATACACATACACTGATTTACTATTTTTCTAAGGGTACTGTATTTTGTATACCTTCTTAGTATGATAAGGCAAGTAGTACTTCGAATCTCTGCCCAGCTGGCTTAAATTTATCATTTTCTTGATCAATTTTTATCCTAAATGAAAGTTCTCTCTTTCAGATACCTGCTTAAAACCAAAAAATTACTGCTCATACTTGGTGACTAAGGGAATTACTAAGACTCTCTTCTTGCTCATTTCTGAGTATTGTCTGAACTATTCCTGACACTATGAATGCTATTTGGATGCCTCTTAAGGTAAGATGTGTTATTTTTTCATTACCAGCACCATTTTAAAATTTTTCTTTAGAATTGAGAATGTTCTCATTTTTGGATTTTCTATTCTTCAGTCCCTTTTCTTTACACTCCTTTGTCCTCAAAATATTATTTTTTTTTGAAGTTTTTATTTTTTTGGCTGGGATGGATTTGAACCCTCCACCTCTGGTATATGGGGCCGGTGCCCTACTCTTTTCAGCCACAGGTGCCGCCCTCAAAAAATATTCTTGTATTTGCTTCCTAGGATTGTTTGGTTACACCTTTGTGTTGTTGCCGTCCTTGATTGTTGGTGTTAAAATATTAATGAAGTTCTTAAATTAACTTCCATTATAATGATATGATCATGTTTTTAACTTTATGACAACCTACATAGTTGTAAAGTTGTGTTCAATCTTAGTAAGATGGGTTGGTAATTCAGACAACCAGGTCCACTTTTAAACAGGTACTTTAGAGTCATAGGTATTAGGGTGTGTCCCATTCTTGCAAATCAGTAGCTGATTCACGTGTTAACAAAAGATGTGTCATTAACCATTTGTTTACTCTGAAACTTCATATAGTATATTAGAACATTCTAAGACCTGTTGGTTTACATGTATGACTCTTTGGAGAGTCCTGCTGCTCCCTAGTCCTTGGCATGAAATTTTACATTATACTTCTCAATAGGTAGCACTTGTGCCAAGTTTTGTCTCACAGGTTAAACCTCATTTGGGCAGTGTGGAGAGGTGACCTTTAGATGAAAAAGCTGTTGATGTGGTGGTTCTTAGTCTGTTTTGGCTTCTCTAATCTCGTATGTAGTGGGCTAAAGAACTCTCCATTAGAGCTAAGTAAAGGGAAAAGGTTAAGGTCTATGTAGGGAAAATATGGGAGGAAGGACCGGGAAGGATACAGAGTGACAGAGCCCTCTACCAACTTCACCAACCTTTAGAGTTGATTACTAGCGTAGTAAAGTAGTTGTGTGTGGCCAGGCCTGATGGCTCAATGCCTGTAATCCCAGAACTATGGGAGGCAGAGGTGGCTAGATTGCCTGAGCTCAGGAGTGCTAGACCAGCCTGAGAAAGAGTTAGACCCAATCTCTAAAAATAACCAGGTGTTGTGGTGGGGTGCCACCCTAGTCCCAGCTACTAGGGAGCCTGAGGGAAGATGATTGCTTGAGCCCAAGAGTTTGAGGTTGGTGTGAGCTATGATGCCTCAGCACTCTACTCAGGGCAACAGAGTGAGACTGTCAAAAAAAAAAAACAAGAAAAAAGGCTGGCATGGTGGCTCATGCCTCTAATCCTAGCAATCTGGCAGGCCAAGGTAGGTGGATTGCTTGAGCTCACGAGTTTGAGACCCTGTCTCTACTAAAAACTAGAAAAACTGAGATAAGACGATTGCTTGAGCCCAAGTTGGAGGTTGCTGTGAGCTAGGACACCATAGCACTCTACCCAGGCGACAGCTTGAGACTCTGTCTCAAAAAAAAAAAAAAGAAAAAAAAAGTGGTTGTGTGGTAATCTGTTCTGTGGAATTCCAGATTACTTCAGTGGATAAATCAGAAAATAATGTAGTCTGTGTAACCTAAATATATGGACTTGTGGGATATCTTTAGGTAATGTAGACTGAATTTTCATCTTCATTTGTATTTCAGCTGCTTCGATAATGAGCACACATTAATATAAAATGGAAGCCAAGTGGCACAATTTCTTTCTACCTGTAGAGTTGGAGGGGTTGCATGGGTAACATAGTCAGTCCTGAACTGTCAAGAATTAGGGGATTTGTGAAAGACTGTTTCTATTTCTTAGCAAATGTTTAACATCAAGTCCTGGTCATCTTTATGCTCTTAGGAAGCAGGCAAGGGGATTAGGATCAATATATTGGATTTCATTTTACAGTTTCCTTGCTTTTAGCTAATGTGTTAGGTATATGGAGGCCTGCTTATGAAGATATTTGTAATGTTTAAGGTTTTACCGCTAAATCTCTATGAACTTGTGTTATAATACAGTAATCCTTGAAGTTGTACCAAAGGCCACTCGTGTGGCAGGAATACAGAAGGGAAGTCAGCGCTGCCTACTTTGTGAGCTACCACCTGTTAACTACTTGAGGATGTAGTTATGTGCCTGCCTTAATTTTATGTTCCCTGCCAGTCCTTTGATCCATGGAAAATGTCTTCTAAGTCTGAACACATTTTTTATTTGCTAATATTTCCCTCCTATTTTTATTATTTCAAAAACTTAAAAATTGTAGTGTTTTGCTTTGGGCAGGATAGCATCGATATTGTGGGCAGGAAAATAAGAACAGAGATGCTCCTTTTCTTTTTTGAGACAGAGCCTCAAGTTGTCACCCTGGATAGAGTGCTGTAGCATCACAGCTCACAGCAACCTCCAATTCCTAGGCTCAAGCGAGTCTCTTGCCTCTGCCTCCCAAGTAGCTGGGACTATAGGCACCTGCTACAACGCCCGGCCATTTTTTGGTTGCAGCTGTCGTTGTTTGACAGGCCCAGGATGGATTCGAACCCTCCAGCTCAGGTGTACTTGGCTGGCGCCTTAGCCCGTTGAGCCACAGGTGCTGAGCCAGTGAGCAGAATAATTCTTGAACGGTAGTTAAAGGGATATGTACCCAAATGGTCCTGTAATCTAGGACATATGTTCTCCTGGGGATCTTGAAGAATTTTGAGTTTGTAAATGTATATTTGTAGTATGGAACTGCAAGGTCAGACTTTAAAAAAATTAACTTCCCATTAAATTTCTAGCGAAAAGAGAGTTTTATTACTTATTCTTGAATAAGAATAATCAAGAATATCATCATTCTTGGTTATGTGATCTTGGGTGACTTTTTTTTTTTTTTGGAGACAGAGTCTAAAGCTGTCACCCTGGGTAGCTGCCGTGGCATCATAGCTCACTGCAACCTCAAACTCTTGGGCTTAAGCAATTCTCTTACCTCAGACTCCTAAGTAGCTGGGACGGCAGGCGCCTGCCACAGCACCTGGCAATTTTGTTGTTGTTGTTGTTGTAGTTGTCATTGTTGTTTAGCTGGCTTGAGCTGGGTTCGAACCCACCAGTTCCGGTATATGTGGCTGGTGCCCTAACCACTAAACTACAGGCACTGAGCCTAAACCTTACTTAATTTTTTTATTTTTTATTTTTATTTTTATTTTTTTGAGACAGAGCCTCAAGCTGTCACCCTGGATAGAGTGCCTTGGCATCACAGCTCACAGCAACCTCCAACTCAAGCCTCTGGGCTCAAGTGGGTCTCTTGCCTCCGCCTCCCAAGTAGCTGGGATTATAGGCGCCCACCACAACGCCGGGCTATTTTTTGGTTGCAACCATCATTGTTGTTTGACGGGCCTGGGCTGGATTCGAACCTGCCGGGTCTTAGCCCGTTGAGCCACAGGTGCTGAGCCAATTTTTTAAAAATTTATTTTTTATTTTTTGAGACAGAGTCTTGGCCTCAGATTAACTCACAGCAACCTCAAACTCTTGGGTTCAAGTGACCCTCTTGTCTCAGCCTCCTAAGTAGCTGGAACTACAGGCACCTTCCATGATACCTAGCTAGACTTTCTATTTTTGGTAGAGAGGGGGGTCTCACTCTTGCTCTGGTGGGTCTTGGACTCCTGAGCTCAAGCAGTCCACCCACTATGGCCTCCCAGAGTGCTAGAATTGTATACAGGCATGAGCCACGGGGCCCAGCTCCAGCCTTTTCCTATCTTCACATCCTAGATATTGTCACCTACCCAGTCACTTAAGTTAGGGATTTGGGAGGCCTTTGGATTCCTTTTTGTGCCATACTAGTCACCATGTTGTTGAGGTCCTAACTCATAATGTTTTCCTAGTTACTCTTCTCTTCTGAGTTAAGACCTGCTTCACCTTTTTGCCTATATGAATTGTTGCCTTCTGATCACTGCCCTTGACTTCTTTCTGCCTTGCAAGTTACTGCCAACATCCTTGTAAAATGCATAGCTAATCATAGGATCATATCCCTCTTACACCATGGCTCTTCTAAGGTAAAGTTCAAATGCTTTGCCAAGTACCCAGACCCTTGAAGATCTGGCCTCTGCTCTTTTTTTTTTTGTAGAGACAGAGTATCACTTTATTGCTCTCTGTCACACAGCTCACAGCAACCTCCAACTCCTGGGCTTAGGTGATTCTCTTGCCTCAACCTCCCGAATAGCTGGGACTATAGGCGCCTGCTACAATGCCTGGCTATTTTTCTGTTTTGCGATTCGGCCGAGGCCGGGTTTGAACCTGCCACCTTTGGTATATGGGGCCGGCGCCCTACTTGATGAGCTACAGGAGCCGCCCCTGGCCTCTGCTCTTTCCTGAGCATCTCGTACTCAGTGGGACAGACTACTTTCAGTTCCTTGTGTGCACCCTATGTTCCTTGCTTCTGGGTCTTCACACAAGCAGTTAACCTCTGCCCCAGGAATTGGAGGTTGCTGTGAGCTGTGATGCCAGGGCATTCTATCCAGGGTGACAGCTTAAGGCTATGTCTCAAAAAAAAAAAATTTTTAAGTGTACAACACAATATGGTTACTATAGGCACAGTATTGAAGAGCAGAACTCTAGAGCTTACTCAACTTGTGTAACTGAAAATTTATACCTATTGTACGGCAACTCCCAATTTCCCCCTCACTCCCAGTCCCTGGCAATTCCCATTCTACTCTCTGCGTCTGTGAGTTTGACTACTGTAGACACCGCACATGAATGAGATCAAACAGTACTTATCCTTTTGTGACTAGCTTATTTCACTTAGCATAATGTTCTCGAAGTTTCACGCATGTTGGATATTGCAGAATTTCCTTCTTTTTAAAAGCTGAATAGTATTCCATTGCATCATCTGTATATACTGTATTTCTTTATCCACTCATCTCTCAATGGACATTTAGGTCATTTCTACATCCTGGCTGTTATGCATAATGCTGGAATGAATGTGAGAGTGAAAATATCTGTTTAAGGCGGCTCCTGTAGCTCAGTGGGTAGGGCGTCAGCCACATACACTGAGGCTGATGGGTTCAAACCCAGCCTGGGCCAGCTAAAACAACAATGACAACTGCAACAAAGAAACAGCCAGGTGTTTTAGTGGGCACCTGTAGTGCCAGCTACTTGGGAGGCTGAGGCAAGAGAATCACATAAGCCCAAGAGTTTGAGGTTGCTGTGAGCTATGACGCCACAGCCACTCTACCCGAGGGCAACAGCTTAAGACTCTACCTCAAAAAAAAGAAAGAAAAAGAAAATATCTGTTCAAGATTCTGATTTCAAGCTGGGCACAGTGGCTCGTGCCTGTAATCCCAGCACTCTGGGAGACTGAGGCAGGTGGATTGCCTGAACTCAAGAGTTAGAGACCATCCTGAGCAAGAGTGAAACACCATCTCCTAAAAAAAAACCCAGATGTTGTATTGCCCACCTGTAGTCCTAGCTATTTGGAAGGCTGACACAAAAGAATCACTTGAGCCCAAGAGTTTGAGATTGCTGTGAGCTTTGATGCCACAGCACTCAACCCCAGGTGACTGAGTGAGAGTCTGTCTTAAAAACAAAAAAAAAAGGAAAAGGAAAAAATGAACTAAGCATTGTACCAGGTGCCTATAGACCCAGCTACTGGAGAAGCTGAGGCAAAAAAATTACTTGAGTCCAGGAGTTTGAGGTTGCTGTGAGCTAGTGTGACACCATAGCACTCTACTCTAGCCTGAGACAACAGAGGGAGACTGTCTCAAAAAAAGGGGGGAGGATAGGACCTGTAGCTTAGCGGGTAGGTGCTGGCCTCATGTACCGAGGATGGTGGGTTTAAATCCAGCCCCAGCCAGCTAAAACAGCAGTGGCAACTGTAGCAAAAAATAGCTGGGCATTGTGGCAGGTGCCTATAATCCCAGCTACTCAGGAAGCTGAGGCAAGAGAATCACTTAAGCCCGAAAGAGTTGGAGGTTGCTGTGAGCTGCGACGTCACAGCACTCTACCGAGGGCCACAGAGTAAGACTCTGTCTCAAAAAAAAAGATCCTGACCGGCGCGTGTGGCTCAAGAAGTACCACACCGGCCCCATATACCAGAGGTGGTGGGTTCAAACCTGGCCCTAGCCAAAAACTGCAAAAAAAAAAAAAACCTGATTTTAGTTTTTGGATGTATACCCAGAAAGTGAGATTGCTGAATCTTGTGCTAGTTCTATCTTTAATTTTTTGAGGAATCTTCATCCTGTTTTGTACAAGAGCTATACCATTACATTTTCACCAAGAACATGAAAGGATTCCAATTTCTTCACATCCTCTCCAACACTTGTTATCTTTTGTCATTTGAATTCTGTTTCATAATTAGAACCCACTGTTACAGAAAGAAGCATTTTGAAAGTTTTTAGAAAAAAATGCTATTCTGAATATGAATACATTTCAAAATCTGAATGTTTCTATAGAACTAAACTATAGTTTATTGCTAGCAGAATTAGGAAATGTAAGAGATTTTTAAAAGTTTCATCTAAGCTAGCATTGTATGGTATGTAAGCAGTCACAGTGGGCTCACACGTGTAATTCTAACATTTTGGGAGGCTGAAGCAAGAATATTACTTAAGGCCAGTAGTTTGAGACCAGCCTGAACAAGATGATACCCAACTCTTACTTTTGTTTTTATTTTTTTTTAATACAGAGTCTCATTTTGTTACCCTCGGTAGAATGCTGTGGCATCATAGCTTACAGCAACCTCAACTCTTGGGCTCAAGCGATTCTCTTGCCTTATCCTCCTGAGTAGCTGGGACTAGAGGTGCCTGCCACAACGCAGTGTTGTTCAGGCTGGTCTCAAACTCCTGAGCTTAGGCAATCCACCCACCTCAGCCTCCCAGAGTGCTAGGCATGAGCCACTATGTCTGGCCTTGATACCCCATCTCTACAAAAAATACAAAGATGTTGCAGTGAGCTATTATGATGCCTGGATAATAGAGCAAGACCCTGTCTCAAAAAAAAAAATATATATATATATATATATCCAGGAAATTATAAATTATTCTCACTCAAGAAATTATTTCTATGTCATCCTACCAAAAAATAAAATTGACAAATTATTATTTTGTTCTCTTTTTTTTTTTTTCAGAATTAAAATTTTAGAGATGTTTAGCACTCATAGTCTCCAATCTGTGTTCTCTCGGCTCATTGAACCTCCACACACCGATTCGCTCCGTGCCTCAAAAATACGATTACGAGACTTGGGAGCATTAACTCCAGATGAGAAGTTGACCCCCCTCGGCTATCACTTGGCCTCTCTGCCTGTGGACGTGAGAATTGGCAAACTGATGCTGTTTGGGTCCATCTTCCGCTGTTTGGACCCTGCCCTCACCATTGCTGCCAGTTTGGCCTTCAAGTCTCCTTTTGTAAGTAAACAAATCTATCAGTGCCATTTTTCCCAATAGCATGTGCTCACTTTATGTGTCTGTGTCACATTTTAATCCTCAACTTCCTTATTATTATTATTATTATTTTTTTGGAGGTGAGCAGAGTCTCACTTTATCACCCTGGGTAGAGTGTGGTATCATCATAGCTCACAACAACCTCAAACTCTTGGGTTCAAGTGATCCTCCTGCCTCACCCTTCTGAGTAGTTGGGAATACAGGAGCACGCCATAATGCCAGGCTAGTTTTTCTATTTTTAGTAGAGACAGGGTCTCACTTTTGCTCAGGCTGGTCTCAAACTCCTGAGCTCAAGCAATCCTCCCATCTCAGCCTCCCACAGTGCCAAGATTAGAGGCATGAGCCACCATGAGCCTCAGATTTACTCATTATTGTTGTATCTATTATGGTGATTTGTGATCCATGAGTGATGTTTGATCTTCCTATTGTAATTTGTTAGGGCACCATGAAATTCGCTCATATAAGACAGTGAACTTAATTGATAAATGCTGTGTTTATTCTGACTGCTCCACAACTGACCATTCCCCCATCTCTCCCTCTCTTTAGGCCTCCCTGTTCCCTATTCACCAATATTGATATTAGGCCAATTAACCCTCCAATGGGCTCTAAGCGTTCAAGTGAAAAGGAGAGTTGTACATCTCTGACTTTTAAATCAAAAGCTAGAAATGATTAAGCTTATTGAATAAGGCATGTCGAAAGCTGAGATAAGCTAAAAGCTAGGGCACTTGCATGAAGTAGTTAGCCAAGTAGTGAATGCAAAGTAACAGTTCTTGAAGGAAATTAAAAGTGCTACTCTGAATACACAAATGTTAAGAAAGCAAACAGCCCTATTGCTGATATGGGCAAAGTTTTGGTGATCTAGATAGAAGAGCAAACCAGCCACAAGCCTTAATCCAAAGCCTAATCCAGAATAAGGCCCTGACTCTTTTCATATCTGTGAAGATTGAAACAGGTGAGGAAGCTGCAAAAGAAAAACTGGAAGCTAACAGAGGTTGGTTCCATGAGGTCAAAGGAAAGAAATGACTCTAAAAGTGTAAGATGAAGCAGCAAGTTCTAATGTGGACGTGGAGGGAGCTGTGGTGACACCACTGCACTGAGCATTGACAACAGAATGAGACTCTGTCTCAATCATAAATAAATGATTACTTTCAAAATATTACTGATCATTGACAATGTACCTGATTACTCAAGACCTCTAATGGAAATATACAAGGAGAATGTTGTTTTCATGCCTGTTAACACACCATCTGTTCTGCGCCATGGATCAAGAAATAATTTTTTGACTTTCAAGTCTTATCATTTAAGAAATACATTTCAGGGCTCGGCGCCTGTGGCTCAGCAGGCTAAGGCGCCAGCCATGTAAACCTGAGCTGGCAGGTTCGTATCCAGCCTGGGCCCGCCAAACAACAATGACGGCTGCAACCAAAAAATGGCCGGGCGCTGTGGCGGGCACCTGTAGTCCCAGCTACTTGGGAGGCAAAGGCAAGAGACTCGCTTGAGGCCAGGAATTGGAGGTTGCTGTGAGCTGTGATGCTACGGCACTCTATCCAGGGTGACAGCTTGAGGCTCTGTCTCAAAAAAAAAAAAAAAAGAACAAAGAAATACATTTCAGGGCTCGGCGCCTGTGGCTCAGCGGGCTAAGGCGCCAGCCGTGTAAACCTGAGCTGGCAGGTTCGAATCCAGCCTGGGTCCGCCAAACAACAATGACGGCTGCAACCCAAACAAAAATAGCCGGGCGTTGTGGTGGGCGCCTGTAGTCCCAGCTGCTTGGGAGGCAGAGGCAGGAGACTCGCTTGAGCCCAGGAATTGGAGGTTGCTGTGAGCTGTGATGCCACAACACTCTATCCAGGGCGACAGCTTGAGGCTCTGTCTCAAAAAAAAGAAATACATTTCAGGAGGTTGTATCTGCCATAGATAGTGATTCCTCTGATGGGTCTGGGCAAAGCAAATTGAAAACCTTCTGGAAAAGATTCAGCATTCTAGATGCTAAGAACATTTGTGATTCATGAGAGGAGGTTAAAATATCAACATGAACAGAAGTTTGGGGGAAGTTGATTCCAACTTCTATGGATGACTTTGAGGAATGTAAGACGTGAGTGGAAGTAACTGCAGAGGTGATAGAACTAACTAGAATGAGAATGAAAACTGGAGGCTGAAGATGCAACTCAATTGTTTCATTCTCATGATAAAATGAACAAATAGGGGGTGGCACCTGTGACTAGGGTAGGGTGCCAGCCCCATATACTGAGGGGGGTGGGTTCAAACCCAGCCCCTGCCAAAATGCAACAAAAAAGTAGCCCAGTCTATGGGGGCACCTGTAGTCCCAGCTACTTGGGAGTCTGAGGCAAGAGAATTGCCTAAGCCCAGGAGTTGGAAGTTGCTGTGAGCTATGACGCTGGGGCACGGTATCAAGGGCGATAAAGTGAGACTCTGTTTCTACCCAAAAAAAAAAAAAGTGAACCAGCAAGGAGTTGCTTCTTATGGATGAGCAAAGAAAGTGGTTTCTTAAAATGGAATCTATTTCTGATTAATGCTGTGAACATTGTTGAAATGACAAAAAAGGATTTAGAATATTACATGAACTTAGTTGGTAAAACAGTGGTAGTATTAAGAGGATTGACTCAAATTTCAAAAGGCATTCTACTGTGGGTAAAATGCTATCAAACAGCACTGCATGCTATGGAGAAATCTTTCATGAAAGGAAGAGTTGATCACTACAGCAAACTTCATTGTTGTCTTATTTTAAGAAAGTGCCACAGCCAACAGCCCAGTCTTCAGAAACCATTACCCTGAGGCTGGGTACAGTGTCTCATCCCTGTAATCTCATCACTTTGGTTGAACGGATTGCTCCAGGCAACATAGCCAGACCTTGTCTCTTCCTTAAAAAACAAAAACAAAAAGCATCACCCTGCCACCTCATCTTTCAGCAACCAATAAGCAAAACCTTCCACCAGCAAAAATGATCTCAGCTCATTCACAGCTCAGATGATCATTAGCATTTTTTAGCAAAAAAGTATTTTTAAATTGTTTTGTTTTGTTTTTGTCTTCACAGAATTTAAAAGGCTTAAAATTTAATAACAATAGCAATGTTTGGCTCAGCGCCTGTGGCTCAATGGGCTCAGCGCCCAGCCATGTACACCTGAGCTGGCAGGTTCCAATCCAGGCCAGGCCCACAAACAACAATGACAGCTGCAACCCAAAAAATGGCCAGGCGTTGTGGCGGGCACCTGTAGTCCCAGCTACTTGGGAGGCAGAGGCAAGAGACTCTCTTGAGCCCAGGAATTGGAGGTTGCTGGGAGCTGTGATGTCACAGCACTCTATCCAGGGTGACAGCTTGAGGCTCTGTCTCAAAAAAAAAAAAAAAAAAAACAATAGCAATGTTTAAGATAAGGACTACAAACAAAAATCATGTAAAGAATGAAGGAAGATAAATACATTCAGAAAAGAAAACAGACGATTGCTGCATCGAAATATTAAGCAATATTAGTAATAATGGCAGGAAAGTAAATTATTATGTACACTTTTTAGACATAATACTACTTCACACTTGATAGGCCACAGTGTAGTATAAACATTACTTTCATATGCACAGGTAAACTTGAAGTATCTCCAAAATATGCCTATAGTTTTTATACTGTACAACCATCACCACAATCAGTTTTAAAACATTTCAGCACCTTGTGACGAAGCCCCTTAGCTATCACTGCTATATTATCCTTTGCTAATATTTTGTTGAAGATCTATGGATCTTTATTTACAAGAGATCTTGGTCTGTACTTTTGTGATGTCTTTGGTCTTGGTATCAGGGTAACATTGGCTACATAGAATATGTTAAGACGTATTCTGCTTCAGGCAGTGCCTGTGGCTCAGTGAGTAGGACTCTGGCCCAATATACTGAGGGTGGCAGGTTCAAACCTGGCCCTGGCCAAACTGCAACAAAAAATAGCCAGGGGTTGTGGCGAGTGCCTGTTGTCTCAGCTACTTTGGAGGCTGAAGCAAGAGAATCACCTAAGCCCGAGAGTTTAAGGTTGCTGTGAGGTTTGATGCCATGGCACTCTACCAAGGGTAACAAAGTGAGATTCCGTCTAAAAAAAAAAAAAAGAAGTATTTCATTTCTTCCATTTATTACTAATTAAAACTTTTTACTTGTTGCAGATCTATTCAGAGTGTCTATTTCTGGGCGGCACCTGTGGCTCAAAGGAGTAGGGCGCCGGCCCCATATGCCAGAGGTGGTGGGTTCAAACCCAGCCCTGGCCAAAAACTGCAAAAAAAAAAAAAAAAAAAGTCAGATTGTCTATTTCTTTTTTTTTGTTTTTTGAGACAGAGTCTCACTGTGTTGCCTTCAGTAGAGTGCCGTGACATCACAGCAACCTCAAACTCTTGAGCTTAAGCAATTCTCTTGCCTCAGCCTCCCAAGTAGCTGGGACTGCAGGTGCCTACCACAACGCCCTGCTATTTTTTTGTTGTAGTTGTCATTGTTGTTTAGAAGGCCTGGGCCGGCTTTGAACTCAACCAGCCGCAGTGTATGTGGCTGGCGCCCTAAGTGCTGACCTATGGTCACCGAGCCATATTTCTTTTATTTTTTTGAGACAGAGTTCTCACTCCTGCTGTCAGCCTAGCTCATAGCAACCTCAGACTTCTTCTACCTCATCCTCGTGAGTAGCTGGTACTATAGACATCCACACAACTAATATTCCTATTCTTAGTAGATGGGGTCTGCTCTTGCTCAGACTGGTGTCCCAACTCCTGACCTCAAGCAGTCCTCCCACTTCAGCCTCCTAGAGTGCTAGGATTACAGTGTGAGCTACCACACCCAGCCCAGATTGTCTGTTTCTTTTTGAGTCAGTTTTGTTAGTTTCTATTTTTCTAGGAATGTGTCTGTTTTGTTTATCTAATTTTTTGGCATATAATTATTCATAGTATTTCTTTATGATCATTTATTTCTATAAGGTTAGTATAATGAATCCTGTTTTAGATTTGGCTAATTTGAGCTTTGTTTTTCTTTTTCTTGGTCAGTCTAGCTAAAAGTTCATCAATTTTGTTGTTACTTTTAGAAACCTAACTTGGTTTCATTGATTTTTCTCAATGAGAAAAATCTTTCTATTCTCTGTTTTATTAATGTGTGCTCTTATTTATTTTCTTCTTTCTGCTTGCTTTGCGTTTTGGTATGTGGGAGTTTTTTATTTATTTGTTTGTTTGTGGAAGAGACAGGCTTTTGCTCTGTTGTCTGTTGCATAGGAGTAAATATAGTGGTACCATCATAGCTCAGGGCAGCCTTGAACTCCTGGGCTCAAATGATCCTTTTGCCTCAGCCTCTGGAGTAGCTGGGGCTACAGGCATGAGCCACGATACTCAGCTAATTTTTAAAAGATATCTAGAGAAAGGGTCTTGCTATTGCCCAGGCAGGTCTCAAACTCCTAGCTTCAAGTGACCCTCCTGTGTTGGCCTCCCAAATCATTGGAATTACAGGCACGAACCACTGGCCAGCCTTCTGGTTGCTTTAGGTTTAGTTTGCTCTTCTCTGTCCAATATCTTAAGGTAGAAAGCTAAGGTTATTGCTTTGCGATCTTTCTTCTTTTTGAATATAAGCATTTATAGCTATCAATTTTCCCCTAAGCATTATTTTAGCTGCATTGCATAAGTACGTTGTGCTTTCATTTTCACTCATCTCAAAGTATCTTGATTTCCTTTTTATTTCTTCCATAACCCATTAGTTATTTAGGCATGTGTTGCTTAACTTCAACATATTTTTGAATTCTAATTCTTTTTAGCTGTTATTGATTTCTTTTTTTCTTTTTTTTTTTTTTGTAGAGACAGAGTCTCACTTTATCATCCTTGGTAGAGTGCTGTGGCATCATACCTAACAGCAACCTCCAACTTCTGGGCTTAGGTGATTCTCTTGCCTCAGCCTCCCAAGTAGCTGGGACCACAGGCGCCCGCCTCAATACCCGGCTATTTTTTGTTGCAGTTCAGCCAGGGCAGGGTTTGAACCCGCCACCATCGGTATATGGGGCCGGCTCCCTAATCACTGAGCTACAGGCGCCGCCCAGCTGTTATTGATTTCTAACCTTTGTCTATTATAGTCAGAGAACATACTTTGTATTATTTTAATTCTTTAAAACTTTGTCCTGGCTGGGTACAGTGGCTCATGCTTGTAATCCTAGCACTCTGGGAGGCCAAGGAGAATAGATCCCTTAAGCTCAGGAGTTTAAGACCAGCCTAAGCAAGAGTGATGTCCCATCTCCACTTAAATAATAGAAAAACTGGGCTTGGCGCCTGTGGCTCTACGGGTTAAGGTGCCAGCTATGTACATCTGAACTGGCGGGTTCGAATCCAGCCTGGGCCCACCAAACAACGATGAGGGCTGCAATCAAAAAATGGCCGGGCGTTGTGGCGGGCACCTGTAGTCCCAGCTACTTGGGAGGCAGAGGCAAGAGACTCGCTTGAGCCCAGGAATTGAAGGTTGCTGTGAGCTGTGATACTACAGCACTCTATCCAGGGTGATAGCTTGAGGCTCTGTCTCAAAAAAATAGAAAAACTGGCTCAGTGCCTATGGCTCAGTGGTTAGGGGACCAGCCACATACTCCAGGGCTGGCGGGTTTGAACCTAGCCCAGGCCTGCTAAACAACAAGAAAATCGCCAGGAGTTGGGGCGGGTGTCTGTATTCCCAGCTACTTGGGAGGCTGAGGCAGGAGAATTGCTTAAGCCCAAGAGTTTGAGGTTGCAGTGAGATGTGACACCATGGCACTCTACCAAGGGCAACATAGTAAGACTATGTCAATAACAAATATATATATATATATATATATATATATATAGGGGCAGTGCCTGTGGCTCAGTGAGTAGGGTGCCAGCCCCATATACCAAGGGTGGCAGGTTCAAACCCGGCCCCAGCCAAACTGCAACAAAAAAATAGCTGGGCATTGTGATGGGTGCCTGTGGTCCCAGCTACTTGGGAGGCTGAGGCAGGAGAATCGCCTAAGCTGGAGGTTGCTGTGAGCTGTGATGCCAGGATGCTCTATCGAGGGTGACAAAGTGAGGCTATCTCTTAAAAAAAAAAAAAAAAAAATAGAAAACCTAGCTTGGCATGATGGTGGGCACTTGTAGTCCCAGCAACTCAGGAAGCTGAGGTAAGAGGATTGCTTAAACCCAAGAGTGTGAGGTTGCTGTGAGCTATGATGCCACAGCACTCTCTCCAGGGTGACAAAGTGAGACTCTGTCTCAAAAAATACAAAAACAGGAAAAAAAAACAACTTTGTTTTATGCTCAGTTCCTATCCTGGAGGGTGTCCCATGTATACTTCAGAAGAATGAATATTCTGCGGTTGGGTGGAATGCCATTCTGCCTTTATTTTCACCATGCCTTATCTTGAATAGGTAGGGAATAGATGGATGTAGTCCTTTTCTTCAGTTTGAAAGTTACACATTATAGAATTGTAAATTCACAGCTCTACAAATAGATCTTAGTCCAGCCTCCTCATTTAACAATAAATGATAAAAACAAGGACCAGAAGAGGTGATGTAACTTGCTCAGGCCACACAGTCATTATCAACATTGTGAACAGGACCTCCATTGCCTTTTCTCAAACTTTCTAAATAAATCTCTCCCTAACCATTTTATTAGAGTACAGAAAAAGCTCATTAGAAATGATGATGTCATCGTTGGCCAAAACTGAGCCCCTGTCCTTTGCTAGGCTCTGTAAATACGTGTGTATAATATTAATCTTCTGCATATAATCCTTTTCCAACTTGCCTTCTTAAAAAGAGAGGAATTTGGCTTGGTGCCTGTAGCTCAGTGGTTAGGGAGCTGGCCACATACGTTGGGGCTGGTGGGTTTGAACCCAGCCCGGGCTTGCTAAACAACAATGACAACTACAACAACAACAAAAAATAGCTGAGCGTTGTGGCAGGCACCTGTAGTCCCAGCTGCTTGAGAAGATGAGATAAGACAATTGCTTAAGCCCAAGTGTTTGAGGTTGTTGTGAGCTGTGACGTAACAGCACTCTACACTCTACAAAGTATGACATAATGAGACTCTTACCTCACAAAAAAAAAAAAGAGGAATTTTACTTTCTTTTTTTTTGAGACAGAGCCTCAAGCTGTCACCCTGGAGCTGTGAATTCCAATTCCTGGGCTCAACAAGTTTCCTGCCTCTGCCTCCCAAGTAGCTGGGACTACAGGCACCCGCCACAACACCTGGCAATTTTTTGGTTGCAGCCGTCAGTGTTGTTTGGCAAGCCGGGGCTGGATTCGAACCCACCAAGTAAGGTGTACGTGGCTGGCACCTTAGCCTGTTGAGCCACAGGCGCCGAGCCAAGGAATTTTACTTTCAAGCAAAAACTAAAATTTTGTTGCTGTTGTATTAGCCCTGAAGTGATTTAATTAGAGGGGTAGCACTGTAATTGGTTTCTAGTGATTGTCAGTGGCACAGCGAAGGTGTCACACACATCCTAGTTCACAGCAACCTCAAGGCCCTCGTGTGGCTGGCTGTGAGGAAGTACTACAGCTTATAGGCTGTCTTTAGAGCAGAATTGTTCAAAATTTTTTTTATCTCATGGCTCACTTGAACCTGTAGTTAAACTTTCATGGCATACTTATATTGATCAAAAAAAGAAAAAAAGGCTTAAAGAGCCAGTCACGTACACCTGAGTGGGCAGGTTCGAATCCAGCCCAGGCCCGCCAGACAATGACGGCTGCAATCAAAAAATAGCCGGGGGTTGTGGAAGGCGCCAGTCCCGGCTTCTTGGGAGGCAGAGGCAGGAGAATCACTTGAACCCAGAAATTGAAGGTTGCTGTGAGCTATGATGCTATGGCACTCTACCTACGGTGACAGCTTGAGGCTCTGTCTCAAAAAAAAAAAAAGAATATAACCGTGCTTTGAACTTGAAAATAATTTAAGTAATTTTTTTTATTTTCTTTTATTTTGTTTTTTTTAGAGATAGGGTCTCCCTTTATCGCCCTCGGTAGAGTGCTGTAGCATCACAGCTCACAGCAACCTCCAACTCCTGGGTTTAGGCAGTTCTCTTGCCTCAGCCTCCTAAGTAGCTGGGACTACAGGTGCCTGCCTCAACGCCCAGCTATTTTTTTGTTGCAGTTTGGCTGGAGCCTGGCTTGAACCCGCCACCCCCAATATATGGGGCCAGTGCCCTACCTACTGAACCACAGGCACCATCCCTAAGTAATGGTTTTGTTTTTCTTTTTGTTTTGTATTTTGAGGCAGAGTCTCACTCTGTTGCCATAGGTAGGATGCCGTGACATCCTAGTTCACAGCAACCTCAAAGTCTTGGGCTTGGAGGTCCTCTAGCCTTAGCATTCTAAGTAACTGGGACTATAAGCACCTGCCACACTACCAAGCTAATTTTTGTATTTTTCTTTAGGGGGTGGTGTGTCGCTCTTGCTCAGGCTGGTATCGAACTGTACTCAGGTGATTCACCTGCCTTGCGCTCCCAGAATGCTAGTATTACAGACCTGAGACACCACACCTGGCCTTAATTAATGATATTTAAAATTTTTCAAGGCGGTGGGTTCAAAACCAGCCTGAGCCTGCTAAACAAACAAAAAAAATAGTCGAGCATTGTCGTGGGCACCTCTAGTCCCAGCTACCTGAGAGGCTAAGACAAGAGAATCACTTGAGCCCAAGAGTTTGAGGTTGCTATGAGCAATTACAGGACAGCACTCTACAGAGGGCAGCAAAGTAAAACTCTGTCTCAAAACAACAACAAAAATTTTATATTTTTAAACATTTTTTTTTATTTTATTTTTTTCAACCTACAAATAGCTTGGACTGCCACAACGCACAGCTATTTTTTGCTTGTAGTTGTCGTTGTTTGGCAGGCCCGAGCTGGGTTCGAACCTGCCAACTCTGGTGTATGTGGCCAGCACCCTAGCCACTGAGCTAGAGGCACTGAGCCAAAAAAAATGTTTCAAGGCACACCTAAGATCCTCTCACAGCACATCAGTGTGCCACATCACACCCTTTGAAACTTGCTGCTTTAGAGGCTGAGAACAGAAGAACATCATTAGATTAAAGAACTAGTATGTTTGGAACAGTGAAAATTAACTTCTCTGCTAATTTTACAAATTTAGAGTGAAAAGGAGGACCACCTATAAACGTTGTTTAAAACAACAGATAGGGCTCAGCGCCTGTGGCTCAACAGGCTAAGGTGCCAGCCACGTACACCTGAGCTGGCGGGTTCGAATCCAGCCCGGGCCCGCCAAACAACAATGATGGCTGCAACCATCATTGGCCGGGCGTTGTGGTGGGCACCTGTAGTCCCAGCTACTTGGGAAGTGGAGGCAGGAGACTCGTTTGAACCCAGGAATTGGAAGTTGCTGTGAGCTGTGATGCCACAGCACTCTATCCAGGATGACAG